>WBNO01012836.1:110363-180985 GCA_013400575.1 Peucedramus taeniatus | reverse complement strand
TCCTGTCCTGTCCTGTCCTGTCCTGTCCTCTCCTCTCCTCTCCTCTCCTCTCCTGCCTCATCTGTTTTCACCTGCATCTAAATCTCCCTCCTCTTCCCACCCTGGTGGAAAGCAAACCTAATAGAAAAAGCAGTGCTAATGATCATGACCCCACCACTATTTTATTTCCAATTGGCAGCTCATGCAAGCAGCCCTATTTTCTGTTCTAATAGGAAACTTTATGATGTACCAAATTGCCCTGTAACAGCCTGTGCTGAGTTGCCTCCTGAAAGGTAAATGAGTTTGAAATTTTATGATCAGTTACTATGACTTTTTTGCCTATTCCATAAAAAGGAGAGGGGGGATGCATTAAAGGGACCCTAAGGTTGCAAAATGAAGCTGCTGGCAGCCAGATGGTGCCTTTGGAGGGCTGCAGGTGGGAGCAGGGCTGGTCACAGCTGCCTGGTCTTGCCTGGTGGCTGTGTCCCCTTCTCGTGGTGGCTGTCACCTCCCCAGTGAACAGGCCTGCTCCACCTGAGCACTCACCTGGATGCTGATGGGTGGAAAGGATGGCTTGGCAGGGACAAAAGGGAGGGGTTTGGGGCATCAAAGCCCAGGCATTACCTGCACATTATGGAGTGCCAGCTCCAGGCTTGATGGGAATTACCTGGGACTCCCACAGCTCTGTACCATCCATGGGGAATCCAGGCAGGTGCTCCTGCTGCCTTTAGGCTGGGGGCTGGATCAGGAAATTATCCAGAGGCTGGCAGCAGCAGGATATGGGACTGTTTAACACAGAGCTGCTCTACTGTCTTGGTTAGGGGGAGCTCATTTCCCAGATGTTGGAGTCCTGGATGTTGAGAATTTCAGACTTTCTGTGCTGACAGGCACTGACCCCCAAGAGAACACTGCATTTGACCTGAGGCCACAGAGAAAACTTCTAAAACTAAATAATAAAACTAAGATTATGGGTGTGTAGTTCATTAGAAGTGTGTAATATCACATAGTAGAAAACTTGGAGTTTAAAGTTTTAGAATATAGTAATATCTAAAAGCTAAGATGGAGGTTTTAGGGCAGTAACTAGTCCTTCTTCTTCACCTTCTTCTTCACCTTCTTCTTCACCTTCTTCTTCACCTTCTTCTTCATAAGTTAGAGTAGTATTTTGTAATTAAACAAAAAAGTCCACATTGCGGAACACGAGAGATTATTTATTGAGTTAAAAGTAAAAATAATTAGACTGTCATTTCTTAATTAAATAGTTTAACCTTAAAAGACTTTGTAAAAAAAGATAGTTAGCCATTTCATACCTTGTTACTAGAATACTACAGAACTCACCAACACCCAGTAAGGGCTTTGTGTTTAAATTAGAGTAGCTGAGCCCTCACACAACCAGACCTGGGAGCAACAGGACTCTGGGAAGTCCCTTTAGCATTTTCCAATGTGTTTTGCAGTGGACAAGCATGGGATGTGATCCAGGGAGGGATTTGGCAGAAAGCTTTCCATGGCCAGCAGGACTTCCACTGTATTTTAGTTAAAATTAAGTGTCTAAATATTTTTCTGGCTTTTCATGATGGTGACTGCAAAGACCAAACTTCAGTCATCTTGGTGTCTACTGGTATTTGTGTGATTTGTGGGTTTTGGAGCTGGACCTGGCTGGTGAACTGGAGACTTGGAAGAACTGGAGCAGGAAAGGTGAAGTCTCACCTGGTAACTGTTTGTCCTCCTCCAGGGCTGATGTTCCTCACTGAGTTGCTGTCCTGTGGTGCTCCAAACCAGGTGCTTTCAACCACTGCCTGTAGCCATGACATTTCCATCAGCTGATGTTGACTCTGATAAACCTGTCAGAAAACAGGGAGCCATTTATGTTAAAAAAAAAATAAATTAACTCAGTCCAGTTTTTTAATTTTTTCATTATGCGTATTTTTTCAGCAACTAAAAATTGTTTGAAAAAATCCGCAGGATCTCTCACTAATTATTTTAACAGCAAAAGGAGATCTGTAATGGTAAAAAAAAAAAGTATTTTTTGTGAGAAAATGATCATCCACTTTCCACTAAAGTGTTTGGTAAAACCCTGTGATCAAAAGCACTGCACATAATTTTGCAATAACATTTTTTCTTTGGCTGAACAAATGACATTTAAAGAAGTCTATCTTTAATGTGAAAAGCTGTGCTTAGATGGTCACCATCATTGCTGGTTATTGTAACTGTGTATAAGAATGTGATTTGGATGATGATGATGATGATGATGATGATGGTTGTTTTGCCTGGAACACAGCTCCAGAACTGGGCAACCCAACTGATACCTTCTGCTCCACTCCCTCCTCATCTTGCCTCTGCACCATGAAAGCAGCAAGCTCCAAGAACAGGTCACCAATTAAAATAAAGGGAGTTTTAAAGGAGCTATAGATGTATTTATAATAACTTCTGTTGCTTGCCTGTCTCACTAGGCTGTTGCTGCTGTCTAAGAGCAAAGCAGACTCCTGGTGAACTTTGTGGCACAGCTGCAGGACAGCTAGGTACACAGTTTTTTAGTGGGAGCTGGTTTTGGTGGCCCTGGGCGCTGGGACAGTCCCTGGGATGAGTTATATTGGGGTGGCACTGGCTGGTGCATGGGTGCAGGATGGAGTGGAAATTGGAGCCTGTGGTTTATTCAGAAGGTCTTTGAGAGGTGGCTGAGAACAGCCAGCACTGGTTCCCAAGGGTCCCCAGCTCTGCTCAGAAAGGTTTTGGGGTGGCCAGTTGGAAAGTCACAAGCTCCTTCTGCCCATGTATCTGACTAATCTCAAAAGAGCTCATGGAAACCAGTTCTCCCTGGAGAAATGGATGATCCATTTCAGCATGTCTGGTTTGAAAATCCCTGCCTGGCTGGAGTCACCAGCCCACATCTGCCTGACTCGCCTCAGTGGTTTTGGGAAATGTGGGAATCCTCCTTCACCTTCTTCAGAGAGAGCCTTCCACAGATCTGAGGAGTGCTCTCCTCCTGCAGGGAGACCAGAGGAATCTCATAGCAGAAAGAAATAAAAAACAGATTCTCAGACTGAAAAAATTTCGTACAGAGGGTGATGAAAGAAAGGGCAATGATTCTTTTGGATTCTCTTAATGTCCAGCTTTCAGAGACAAGATTACTCTCTCTTTCCCTGTGGGGAGGGCAGAAATGAACATCAGGGACTCTGACATGATTTGGGCAATTACACAGCCTGGCTGTGTAAGGCCAGTGAACACTCTTTTTCAGTGATAGCTGTGCAGTTCCTGAGACAGATCTCCTGGCAGGGAGGTGGAGTGGAGCAGAGCCCTGCATGCCCAGCCATGGCTTTGCTCACTCTTAACTCATCTCTTGCCTTAGTCCTTTACACCAACCCACACCCTGCTTTGGTTTCTTTTAAAGATATATGCTTATTATACGTGGGTGAAATCTGGTCATGGTCTACTCTTTATTAGTCCAAAACTGAGGTCAGGCAGGTTGGATTTCTTTCCCGAGTGCTTTTATAATATTTGTGTTAGCTGGGCAGCTAAGTGCTGTCAGATGTAGCGTCAATGGAGCTTGCTGCTGTTGAAATTTTTATGGTTTCATGCATTTTACAGCATCACCTGTCAGACTCCAGCAATCATGATGTCACCTGTAGTGGAATATATAAATTTGAACAGAGGAGACTGGAGCTAGGGGAGTTATCTAGTAATCTGGGCTCCTTTCTCCCCTCCTTCTCCTCCGGTGGGGAGTCTGGGAGGTCTTAAGACATGGCAAAAGAAAAGGAGCAGACCTCTGCTGCCCTGAGCTTTGCACCAGCTGTTCTGCATGACCTGGGCAAAATCACTGCCTTCACTCAGTCTGTGGTTTCCATATTCCCTCTTTGTTTTGCTTTGTTTTGTGTCTCTGGGGATTTGGCCTCCTATTCATCCCCAGATGTGTGAAAGGCTTGGTCAGCACTGGGGCGGCTCCAGTGGCTGTGCTGAAGGCTGGTACCCCATGTGTGAGAGGGGGAAACAGGTGCCATGGGGCTGGCAGGGATGGATGGATGGATGGATGGATGGATGGATGGATGGATGGATGGATGGATGGATGGATGGATGGATGGATGGATGGATGAAAGGATGAAAGGATGGATGGATGGATGGATGGATGGATGGATGGATGGATGGATGGATGGATGAAAGGATGGATGGATGGATGGATGGATGGATGGATGGATGGATGGATGGATGGATGAAAGGATGGATGGATGGATGGATGGATGGATGGATGGATGGATGGATGGATGGATGGATGGATGGATGGCTTTCCTGGGCAAGTGTTTAAACATTCCTGAAGGGACCAGGAGATGGGACTTGCTCTGTGTGAATAAGCACAGCCTGCATGTTGGTACCTTTTGGTGGCCACTCATGGTCTCACCATGCCCAGCTCTCCCCTCCCAGGCAGTGTTTGGGCTCAGCCAGTTTTAATGTCACTGTAGCTTGGATTTACCCTTTACAACAATGGTACTCAGCAAGATTTGGTGAAGGGAGCACGATGAGCTGCCCGAGCCTAGCAGAACTGTGAGCTGCATGGTGTGGGGAAGGAGGACACACTCAGTGTGTGGTGTTGGGCACTGGGATGGGTCATATCCTCCGAATGCCCGTGGTCTGCATGCTCCACTGAAAGAGGGGTCAGAGATGTTTGAAAAGACTCAACCACAGGTTAAGCAGTTCTGCTCTGCATTTCCAGAAGCAGGAATGTCATTGTTTTATCCTGGTTCTCCTTGCTCAGAGATAGTCTTATCCCTGAAAACACTCCCTTAATTACATATCAAACCAGCAATAAGATGTGGCTTAGTGGCCCTAGATGAAGACATGGACCCCTACTGCTGAGCTGTAAACCCTCAGTAAAAATGGCTTAAGAACAGACTGACTGGGTTTTAAGAGCTCTGTAACTGATACACATCTTAGCATATCTTTAGGCCTCAATAAATCTGTTTCTAATAATCACTATTTACTGAGGTTTCGCAGCTATGCCAGAGGTACGTATCTGTTACCTTGTGGTCCAGCCTCAATAAATGTGTTTTTAATAATCAATTGGTACTTCAATAATAAACAAGAATTGCCTTATTATATATGAATTTGAACAAGTTCTGCATTTTGGTTGTACTGAAATCACTGTCTATTTTTAGGGTTTTTTACTCTGAAGGAGCTTTTACTGACCAGCTATTAGTACTAGTGTGCACCAAACGTTACTGCTCCTTATAAAGCATTGCTGACTTCACGTGATTTATAAATCATGGAAATATTTCAGAGCTTTTTTCCTGCCCTGAACTAAGCAGTCTGTCAGGAGCTTCCAGGCAATCCTTGCAGGAGGAATGCTGCAGTCCCTCTTATGGATCATTAACTGGAAATGAACTTGGGGCCTTCAGATGTGAACACACTGCCAGCTGCCATACGACCCAGCAAGCCAACACTTTTAGTTGACAGTACAAGTAATAGAGGTATGGGATTCTAATCTTTTGCAGAAAAAAAAACCCAATAATTGAAGAGGAAAGTTGATTTCTTGCAGTGCCATTGAGGAAGTTAATTTATTTCAGTGTCTCAGCTCAGGTCTCCAGAGCCTGGTGCTGCAACGTCTTGGACATCTCTGCTCACCTGCCCTGAGTGCCCTCCCTCCCTCATTGCTCTCTAAGAGCTCATCAGGACTGGAGAGGGCTTCAGGGATGTCCTGTGCCTCGCTGGCCACTGCTTCCCAAACTGTGGTGCTCTGTGGAGAAGAGGGCTATTGGCTTAGAAATGTGAGGTTTGTCTCCTTCCCACCAGTATCTAAGGAAAGTTCTTTCCAGGGCTGCATCAGGATCCTGCAGGGTGTGACTAACCTCTGGACTTTGAGGGGACAGGGCTGAACAGGAGGTGAGGATTCACATCACTCTACCCGAACACCCAGTTGATTCACCCTGCATCTAAATTTTCCCTAATCTGAGACCTTTACAGCCTTGTGTGCCACCATGCTTGGAAATATGATGCACTCCTGAGGCACAGCAGCTGATTGTTTCCTGTACCTGTGCAGGAGAGAAGTAGGCACTGCTCTTTCAGCACCTTCTGCCTTGATTTCTCTTGAGCAAAGCTTTGAATCCCAGTCGCATCCCCACCTTCCCAAACGTCCTTTCTGTGTTGGGTCAGAGCATGCTTCTCTCCCTGAAACAGAGGAATCTTCTACAGCCTCCAGCCACCCACCCAGGGCTGGTAGTGGCTCTGGGTTGGGATGGGTGTTTATCCACCCCACACAGCTCACCCCAGGGGGCGAGGGAGGGGTGTGGAGGCAGCAGAGCCCCGTGGGTGCAGATGCACCACGAGAGCCGCGTGTGCGCGTCCCTCGCGTACGGCGAGCGTCACATCCAATTAAAGCACTTCAACCCTAACGGGAGCAGAGTTCAATGTCTCTAATTAGTCTGGTCAAAGGCAGGAATTCCCTTCTGCTGGGTGAGTCTGCTCCCATGACAAGAAGATTAGTGGCCTCAGCTTGTGATTGTTGAGCTCAGGGATTTCCATCCCACTTTAAGTCGTTTGCAATTTTATGTTCCTCGTGGTGGCTGTTTGGAGGGGCTGGTTTCATTCCAGGAGGGCAGGGGTCAAAGTGTTTTGGTGAAAGGCAGGGAACCCTGTCCCTGGTGCCTGTTTGCTCGCTCCTGGACTACCTCTGGAGTAGTCATTTTTACATCTGTCTGGATGTAACAGGGAGCCAGGAGTGCACCAGGACCTCCCTGGGTGGTGTCTGGGGGACATCAGCTGGCCCATAGGGTTGAGAGGTGCAGTATTCGACACATTGAGGGATAGAAATCACAGAATCACAAAACAGTTTGGGTTGGAAGGGACCTTAAAGATCATTTTGTTCCAAAACCCTTGCCATGAGCAGGGACATCTTTCTTTACAGTGGGTTGTTCCAAGCCCCATCCAACCTGGCCTTGACCCTGAGAAGAGATGTGTCACCTCCTTTCAGCTGACTGCAGGGGGGTTGCTGCTGGTAAAGCTGCTGGCAGATGGTTGCCTTCGAGCAGTCCCATGTTATCATTTGCCTCTGCTCCTGATAAATCCTGTTCAACCAGGTCTCTGTCTTCAGGGTTATAAATACCTGTGGTCAGAGCTGAACTCCAGCACTGTGGGGCCAGAGACCCACTGGGAGCTGCTCTGGGCTCCTTGTGTCTGTTGCTGATGCCTGACAGCTCTTACTGCCTGTGGATAAAGTCTTGAATACCTGTGCTGTGGTTTCAAAGGTCTAAAATGTCTAAATTTCTAGGATGTAATTGAAAATCCCCACTCTATGTATCTTTCTAGTTAAGTTTTTCTTATGAACTTTAAGATTTCTTATGCCATTGTATGCCATTACTGAAGTTAATGTGGCAGAGGGGAAATATCCTAATTCCATGTTTTGTCTACTTTTTCTGTCCTTTTGGTTTAAACTAAGCTCTACAGGGGCTGAAGGATATTTTTTTCAGAGCTATAGAAAGGCTTTTGTGTCTGACTGCTTGTTCATTGCCTCAGCTGAGTACCATATTCCTCCCTTGACTCTTTGATATCCTGAGATTTTCTCTTGCCACAGCAAAAGTGCAAAACTCTTGACTTACATGGATCTTTTCTTGGTAACTTAATGCTTCATTTTCTGAAAAATAAGTCCTAGGCTTGAAAGCCACTCCTCAGTATCTCATGGGTTTACACCAAGGCAGATCAAAGGTCTCATTAGCAAAGCATATTCTGGACAACTGTAAACAAGAATAAGTTGTTTGGGAATACACTAAATGCTGTGCAAACTTGTGAGAACTAGAGATGCTTGGGATACTGTTGTCAAATTAGAAATCTGTACCAGAGACAAAACAATCACTTGACAGACCAGAAATCTTAAAATCTCAAAAATTCTTGGAGTTTTGGGAGCTGGATGTCAGATTATAGAAGCATACATCACTGAGACAAATAAGATCTTTCTCAAAACCACTCAGGTGAGATAAACACAGGCTGCAGCTTTTGGTGAAGTCTCAGGGAGCAAATTGCCAGGCTCATTCTGTGCTCAGAGTTGACTGATGCAATGAGCCCATGTTCTAGAGACCCTCATTGTGGTTATTTTGGGGTCGTTCATCATCCAAACCCCAAGTTCTCAAGCTGGGGGTTTTCCCATGACCCCGGGGTCCTGTAGCCATGGGCAGGGAGGGAATATAACCCTGGCTGTGACTGATCCTTCCTGCCTGCAAAGGCAGCTGTGGCTGTAATAGCCAGGATCCAAGATTTAAACTCAGGCAGGGTGAATAATTTTTGGAGGCTGTCCGACTTCCAAGTCACCCCTACTGTAGATATTACCCCTCATAAAGACCACAGTGACGTGCTCTGTCCTTGGGTTGGAAGGGTATTTTCCTAGCAAATAACTCTGTGGTGCACCTGGGATGCAGTGATTGATGAGGCAGGTTTGCATGAAGGATATAAAGGCAGGGAATCTTCCAGGGGAGAGGAGAGAGAGGTGGTGAAACCCAGCTCAAGCCATGCAGCCATCCCCAGGGCCCAGTATTTAGTCAGGTGCAGCCCAGCTCGTGTGTGGAGCCCTCCTGTTATCTTACCTTAAATAAAGCTTTAGTGGGAAGGGTCAGAAGGAAAGGCCCTGGCTCGGACACGATGAAAGGGAAGTTGATTTGAGTAATTACTAATGAGGCAGTGGGTACTTCCTGAGAATTAGGGACTTCTTGATGGCTTCTGCCCAATCCTCAGGAAATGTCCCAAGCTGACAGTCTGGTGGTGTGTAGAGAGGTGCAAGTGATGCAGGGTGTGAGGGGTGGGTGACACTGGTTCTGATGGTCCCTGGGAGGGTGGGTTAGCAGAACAGAGCAGAGACTTTTGCACAGCCTCAGAGGAATTCCTTGGCTCATTTAATTGCAGTGACTGTGAGATGACTTCACAAAAGGTCTTTGGAAAGCTCAGCTTTGATATTCTCTGCCCTGGTCAGAGGGAGGTAACCACAGTTCTTCCCCAGCCCCTGAACTCCTGGGAACCCACACTGGTGTCCTGAAGTAGCAGGTTTGGCTTGATTGTCCCAAGACTTATCTTGTTTGGTTTCCAGAGCTCATTATGCATCTCTTGCAGTCTTCTAGAGTTTACTTTGTTTTGTTCCTATTCCCTTTTCAGTCCTGTCTGAAAAATCACTGAGCTTTCTAGTACTGTAATAGCCATCATTAATAATAATACCTTTAAATTATTCTAGTTAGTCTTTTTAAAGTGCTTTCCTGACTACCTTCTTCTTTGCTAATTGCATTTCTCCAGTGCCCTGAGGAACCTGCATTTTCCAGAAGTTCTGAAGGGAAGGACAGGGGACTTGGGTCTGATATTTATAATCTTTTCCTAAATGTAGGAGATTTGTCAACTGGTGGAGAAAAAATACAATTTTTATGACCCTATTTGTGCCCAGAATGGGAAGATAATGGCCACAGAACACCAGTAACCAAGTCAGGAAACACCTAAGCCAGAGATGGGAGGTCAGAGCCAGCTCCTGAGAAGGGGCTGTGGATCAGCCCCTGCCTCACATCAGCTTGAGGAAGGAGCCAAGTGGAGCAGCAACTGCACTTTGCTGTGCTCCCATTGTGCAAAAGGACCTCAGAGCCCAGACTGTCCAGGCTGGGCTATTGCACAGGCATGTGAGAGGGAGCAGACCTGTTTGGAACTCGGGATGAGGGGCCCTGCAGGTGTGGATGCAGAGCAGGGAAATGGGAGCGTGGGAATGGCAAGTTGTGCCCTGGGCTTCATTCTGAGCTAAGGTGGAGCAGGAGGATTTGGAGAAGCCCTTTCCTGTAGTCCACAGAGCTGTATGAATCTCCCTTCATCTCTCCACACATGCACTGGTTGTTCCAGCTGCTCCACTAAAGTCTTTTTAACCCCAGATGTAAACTTAGGAACCCCTCAGTTCTGTGTCACTCTAATCTGTTTCAGTCACAAAAATTAGCAAATTATCTGGACTTTTCAGACCATCAAAAAGTCTTCTGCTGTTCCTCCCCTCTTCCATGCTGCTTGAGGCCAGGTGCCCTGACACCAGCTGGGTTAAATAAGGATGGTGATGCCATGAAGTGGCTGAGATGGGGTGTCAATAGCCATGAACATGGGTGGAGGAAGGGTTGCACTTGGTTTGAGGTCCACCTCAGCCTTGTGTCCCCAGCAGGGCCACTCAAGGACAGCAGCACTATTCAGAAGTCAGTTCCAGAGCTCTTGTCAAAAGCCCTCCAGACATGGACCCTTGAGATGAGGTGGCACTCAGAGAGTCTAGTGGGGCACAGGCTGGGCAGGAAAATCTGGGGAAGGTTTGCTGGCAGAGCCCAGCTCATGTTTCACTTGCAGGTGTTTGAAACCAAGGAATTTTTGTGACACTTAAGTGAAAAATGATCATTTTCTGATAAACTGTAATGAAAATTTCCAGCTAACTCTGAATCCAGGTTTTCCTTTCATGCAGGCCCTTTTTTCTCAGCCTGTCTCCCCAGCTGGCAGCCAGCAGCCTGCAGGATTCTGAGCACTGAGGCTGAGGAATTGTTACCAATCGAGGCACCCTAAATGCCAGGAGCAGATGCAATAAAGAGCTGTTCCTTTCCACTTGAAATGCCTGTTGCATTTGCCAGGCAGCCAACACTGTAAATTCATTCTGACTACTTAAAAAGACCTTTTAGAGCTTTTGAATGGTTTCTGGCTTATTCTGCAGCAATAAAACCATAGTGGCTGAGAGTCAGACGTTCAGGACCTTACCAAGTAACTAAATACAAGATACTTGGGAGCGTTGTGAAGTGCTTAGGAACAAGATAATGATACTGGCCCTTATCCCACTGTTTGCCTGTTCATAAGCACTGTCCAGGGCTCTGTCTGGTGGCATTTGGGATTACTGTGGAACAAAGAAATAGGGCAGGGATTTGGAAAATGGAAATCCCACCTGCTGGGGGGTGGTGGAACAACTGTGTGAAGAAAACAGGGAAAGAAGGGAAAAAGAGGAATTTCCCTTCTTATCCTGCTGCACAGAGCTCAAAGAGGAGATCAAACATGGCTTGTCTTGCTGGGTTATGTAAGGGCAGATTTCACCCTTTTACACAGGAACCCATGACAGATTGGTCTCCAAATCCCAATTCCCTTATTCCCTGAGGAATTCAGCCACGAGAGCCTGAGGAAAGCAGAGTTCAGCAGTGAGAGGTGGCAGGGCTCAGTTGAGGCTCCAGAGCAAGGCTCTGCCTTTCTCTGATACCCCTCACCCTGGCAGCTCTGGTGACAGGCTGGTGGTCACACAGGTCATGGAAGTGTCCTGCTGGGGGTGATTTTCCTCCAAGTGCATGCCTGCCTGGGACCCAGTTTGCCAGATGGCTCCCTGGCATCTGATCAGGGCTTTTCCATGCAGCATGGAAGAATGTAGTTGTGAAGGCTGATAAATGGTCTGTGAAGATTGGTCTGATACCATTTTGGTCTTCTGGGAATGAGGACCTCATTGCAGATCAAATGTCTGATCTTTAAACTGGCATAAATCAGTATAACTCTACCATAGTTAATGGAGTTGTGCTGATTTACACCAGCTGAATTTATACCATCAAAAATCATTCATTTGCTCTGTCTCTTCTCCACTTTTCCCTCCTCCTTGGATTAGAAATGAAGTCTATAAAGCTAATATGGTCCCTGCAGCAGCATAACTTCCACAGAGTGTTTGCTTGAAGAGGTTAAAAGCCCTATAAACTGCTTTACATTCTCTAATAATAAAATGCAGATGCAAAGGGGAAGGATTTGATGGTCAATTAATACAGAAACCATCCAGTGCTTTGCATAGATCCTGCTCCTTGGCTTTGAAATACTATGCCCAATTAAAACCTTACCCAGAACTATACCAAGATTTAAAAAGTAATAATAATCTGCAGCACTCTAGGTAGCATGCTGCAGATTTCAGGGTGCCTCTGAGCTATGCCTCATAAACTCTTGGATAAGATTTGTCTGGATGTTTCCAACTGCAATTGCTCCTGGTGCAAAGTTGCAAAGCAGCATTCAGGAGGAGAAGCTGGAGAGAGAGTTATTTTATGGAGGAAAAGAGGAGGGGGGTAAGGAAAGTGTTGACAATCCCTCATGCATTCTTCTGAATGGAAAAGAAAATGATAGTTCCTGTAAACGTTCTGCCTTCAGCTGGGTTATCCAGAGGGTGCTGGGCTGGGCAGTGCCCACAGAGTGGCTCTGGTTTGGGGGTGGACAGGCTGGCACAAATCCCAGTGAGTTACTCTGCAGCTGGGTTCAGTGTCACTTGCTCCAGCTCCCAGGGGTGATGGCACTGGTGACCTGTCAGGGTGTCCCTGCAGGTGATGGCCACTCCAAAGGAACAGTGCAGCCTATCCAGGCATTATTTGGTGGAGCAGTAAGGTGGATGGCATCTGAATTTAGTAGCCCAGAAGGCAGAATGAAAGCCCTTCTCTTTCAGTAGTGCACACCAGCAGCTGAAAGGGCAGAAGGCAGTTTGGGCAGTGAGAAGCACCCACAGTAATCAGTCAATAATCAATAACAGCCATCCCTTCTTGGCTCCAGAGTTTCTCACTGACACCAATATGGAAACATATCACCTTGTTTTAAGGTCCCTAATAATTTACTTATTATACAGTGTGACAGAAAGAAGGAAAAGTAGAGTTCTGCAGGGGTTTAGAGTATCTGGAGACACTCCCTTCGGGACTGAGCCTGAGGACACAGGCTACCTTAGCCAGAGAGATCTTCCCCTGGGCTGCCAGGGGTCTGGGGTCTGCTCCTTGGTCAGCTCTGGCTGGCTGATGGATTTCCTCTGTGTTAATCAGACAGGAGGGATGAGTATTGTATCACTGATATCAACCACCACAAACTTGGGTAGCTCAGACAGCTGCTTGTTTATTGGCCTGGGTGCCCAGTGTTCACAGAACACCCCTCCAAGGAAAATTAATGCATCTAACAGTAGAGATCCGAGGAAGGCAAGTTATTTTCTCATCAGGGTGTCCTTTGATGTGCACAGAGCAAACTGGTAACTGAGCAAAACCAGAGGCTTGGGCAGACATATGCCCAATGTCTGCTTAACAGTGCCCAATGATTTGATAACCAAAAAAATCGTGTTACTAAAGAAACAAGAACAAAAAAAGATTGTGTTACTAAAGAAACAAGAACAAAAAAGATTGTGTTACTAAAGAAACAAGAACAAAAAATTCTGAGTAGAAAATTTTGTACAGGACTTAGAGAATTATAAATATGGATGTTTAGTGTAATGAACTGGCTTTACTTGCATAGCATGGTCCATGTCTCTCAATCCCCACAATATGGATTCTCCTGGGTCTGAACAGGAGGCATGGTAAGTCCATCTGTGAGCCATCTAAACCCTGATGGCAGCCCAGCATGTCTTGTTATTCTCTCTCTGCCTCTTTTTCTCCTTTCATGGCTTTGTAAAGATCAGTAAAATATACAAAATTTTAAAAGGAGTCATCAAAGCAACTAATAGACAGAATAAACCTATCTCAGGTGGCCTTTGGGAATGGGGAGTCTTCCAGATGGGTCTTCAAGCTCAGTTTAGATTGAAGATTTTGATGTCTTTCTGTCTGAGCTCATGCACCTTTCTCAGCCCCCTGGTTTTAGTCCCAAACTGTGTAAAATCTCAGAACAGATTGCCAAGGTCAAGGAGAATTGCCCAGGGCTGGGATACTAAAACTAAATGAATGAAGCATGATATAAAAGCATAATGGGGCTGATTTCTTAATTGCAGAAAGGCCTCTCAACACTGTTTTTACAGCATAAAGGGTCATTTACATCTATTTTGAGCCATGTAAAAGCCTGATCCTCATTTACACATGTTGAAAAGAAAATATAACATGTACCACGACTAAGCCCCTTCCTACTGCCAAAGTAATGGAAAGAGACTTTAGTGTAAATAAGGCTCAGGCCTGTTTTCAGTTCCAGCACCACTAACATGCCAGTGCAGAAGCAGGAAAGATGCCAAACATATTTATTTTGGCCCAGCTGGGTGTTTCTTCAGTTTTCTGTCTGCAGAAGAAAGTGAATGCACACATTTTGGCTCTGCCCTCAACAAGAGTCACCACAAGTATCACTTCCCCCCTCCCAGGCAGGGACCAAGGACATGTCCTGAAGGTCACTGCACAGAGGATGCTCTTGTTGGGCAGGACCTGGGGCAGCTGGATGAGCACTTTTGTGGTGAGGGCTGCAAGTTCTCTGTTTCCAGCTACTGAGCTGCTCCTGAGGATCGGCAGCAACTTTAAATCAGGCAGAAATTGAGAATGCACAAGCTGACAAACTCTGTTTGTGTCAACTAAAGAAAACCAGTGTTCTGCTGGCTGCTGGAAATGGGTCCAGACTTTCTGCTCAGGTGGAGGAGACTTAGAGTAACTGCTCAAAGATGTGAGTAGTTCCTAAACAGGAGGATGATGATGATTACAGACTGATAGGGGCTCAGTATTTACATCTCCTTAACCAGTCAGACTCTAAACCTTTCTATGTATTGATTGCTATAGTAGCAGTATTAGCAGGAGTGCCTTGTGTACTTCACTGTGTGCAGCAGATGATGAGTAAGACCATCAAAGAAGTTTTTACAGTTCAAGAAAGAGGGGGAGATGTGAGAAATGGGTTTGTAAAGAATTCTCAAAACCTGGCAGAAAGCTCACACAGTCTTGTACATGTGTATGCAAACACTGAGATAAGGTGTGCTGGCTTAGGAAGGCCATGGAATAGAGATGACATTGTTGAGAGAAAGATTGAATCAGAAAAAAAGTTTCAGCAAGTTTCAAAATACAGCCTTGCAAAAAGACCAGATATTTTAGAGAATTAGAACTGTGAAAGATGAATTGTAGCATTACATGGGGTAAAAATACAAGTGATTAGTGTTAAAAGTAATAGCAGCATGGTGTAGCAAAAGCTAATAGGCTGAAAAACATTTATAAGGTATAAGGTATAAGGTTTATAAGGTATAAGGTTTAATTGTAACCCAGAAATAGGTTGGCTTCTGATGGAATGGCATTGAGTTTTACATCTCTTATGTCTCACCCTTCATCAAGACTGATAATGGAACAAAATCTTTTAAAATGCCTCTCAGTCACCCTGTCTCTGTAAAAGCTGGGAAAACCAACAGTCTGGGAGAGCACTGTTCTTCCCTGAGCCCACTGGAGGAGGCTGTGATTTATCCTGGGGCACAGGGGCAAGTGGCTGATCCTCCAGGGGCTCGATAACACAGACCATCTGCACACTAACTGTGATGCAGCTTCTCCCCATCTTTTTTTCTCCATGTAGGACAAGAAGCAGCCCAGATCTGAAGGGAGGTGCAATTTTAAGTAGGGCTGACGTGCCTCTGTGCCAGCGTGGGATGGATTAGAATTAGTTTTTGCTAATTTGCTCCACATGGAGCTTTCAGTTTGAATTCTGTCTCCTGAAGCAACAGGCAGACCACCTCTTGGTATCCTGACTGCTGTATTTCCCAAAGTGAGGGAAGAATTTCTCATCCATCCTGTGTTTCCTGTGGTTCAGGCAGTGTTGTACCCACTGCTCCAAGGAAAGGAGTGTGTGTATTCAGCTTTCTCAAACCTCACAGCTGTTCCAAACTTGGGCAGTCATTTCAGAAAGCAGTCATCTGGAAGGATGGGACTTCATAACCTGAAGCTGTAATTGGACAATTAACCCCAATATCTAAATGGACCAAAACTTATAGAAGTGTGAAAACTCGTGATTCGGGTCCATCTTGGGTCCATCTTGGGTGTAGCCCTGGCTGGGCTCTTGCCCAAGGTGGATCCATTGAGGCCTTTTAATAAATCCCTACTTTATTCCTTTAGCTCTGTCCAGCCTCTGTTCCAGGGAGCCTCTCCAGGCATCACTGTCACAGGCTGTCCACTTACACTCTGTTTTCCTTCTCCATCTGTAACTGAGCAGTCTGATACTTCTCTTGTTTGTGTTTTACAGCACAAAAAACTCATGCAATCTGGAAAGGCTGTACCATTATTTCCCAAACACAGAAATATGTGTCTGCAGTGTGGTGCTTTTTAGAACAACATCCACTCAGATGGTGGGGAATTCATCACAGCCCAGGGTGAGTAATTCCAATGGCTCATTACTCTTTCAATTACAAACCGGCACTTTCTTTGCAGTCTGAATTTGTCTAATTTTGGTTCCAGCCACTGGATATTGATATGGCTTTGTCTGTTAGATTAAAGAGAGTTCTGTTTTAAGATATCTAATCTTTAGTAAGTGCTCTTCATCATAAGATACTTCTTCCTCTTCTTTTGATAAGCTAAATTATTAAGCACCTTCAGTATCTCAGTATCTCAGTGTGAGAAGCTCTGCTCCACCCCACAGCCCTCAATCTGTGCCTCCATTTTCCTCCTGAATTCCTTCTTGGATACTGCTTGGATGCCCAATAAGCCGATCATGAGACCTCTGTGTGGAACTGGCAGATCTGCCACATTTGCAGAGGCAGCTATCTGCATTTAGGCACCTGAATCAAGCCCTCAAATTCCAGAAAAAGGACATAAGATCCATCTCCCCTAAACTGAACCCCTGATAGGTGTAGCAGTAGACCAAACCTGTCACCTCCTCTCCTGAGGACATCTTGCTCAGTAAAAGCTCTTAAGTGGTTTTTTGGTATTTAAGTTAACACTGATTTGAGGTGCCAGTGTCCAGAAGGTGGCTGTGGTGGTACATCTGTTGTGGTTATGGAGCCACTGGTATGACTGAGAGGCCTGGGCTTCTGTCAGCTTTATCTCTGTGGGTTTGGGAGGAAGACATCCTGGTGCTGTAAGCCCATGCCCTACTCTGCCAGTAAAATCCAGCAGAGTTAAACTGTTTGATGCTGTTTATTGTGGCCTCAAGGACAGAGTGTCATGCCACCTTCTGTTGTTTGGTTCTAGGTATCTAAGAAATTGTCCCAGCCTTTGGGCTGGGGTTCAGACATTGGCCAGGAACTTTCAAGGACAACCATCAGCTGTGTCCTCCACCTGCAAGTCTACCTGGAGGGACCTGAACAGCACTGCCAGATTTCTCATGGCTCTTCAGAATGCCTGGACTTGGGATGGCCCCTATTTAAATGGTGTTTTAGAGCTGTTTTACAGTACCCTGGCTGCTTGTAGTGTAATTTGGGTTTATATACAGTGACTGATCATGTGCCAGGGGTTTTATTATGGACAACAAATCCCATTCAATCAACAGCAGAAACCAAACAGCCATTGTTGAACCTCAGTGCTTAGAACAGAGTTGGATGACTCCAGGCACGCCAGATGGGACCTACCACACTCACTCTGCTCTGTGTGAGTGATCAGCATGTGGATGTGCTGCAGATTCCCTCACCAATTGTGCTGGGTAGGAGCTTGTTTCATGCCCAGCTAGAGAGTTCTGCTATCTGGAATGGTTTGAGGGCAGGAGGTTTTGCAGTGTCCAGCGAGCCGGCCAAGGTGGGACCTGATGTGAAGTCCTTGCAGTCAGAGTGCAGCAGCAGAGCAGAGTGCCTGGCTGTTCCACCAGGCTGTATTCATGCCAATTTTCAGACTCCATGCCAATTTTAATTGATCCAGCTGCAGAGAGATAGTTTGTCCTCTGGGGCCCTTCTATCAAAGGCTCCAGGAGATCTCTCCCTTGTGCAAAGCTGATAAACCAGTCTGCCTTCCCCACCCTGGTCCAAGGCTCAGAAGGATGTTTTGGAGATACTCTGTTTGCAATACCCCTTTACAGGAGGAGCCAAGCTCTGCAGAGCACATTTAGTGAACACACAGCTAAATGAGACGTGAACAGCCTGGTCATGGCAGGGTGAAACACACAGATTCATTGCTCAGGTGAGGAGGCAGTGCAGCAGAGCACTGAGAGAGCCCCAAAGAACAAGCATGAATGGATATAATCCATGGTGTGAAAGCTGTGCTATAAATAACGGGCTGATGGAAACCAGATCTCTTCTGCATATGCTTGTCATTTCTGCTCCAAAGCAAGAAACTCATTAGCAGTGAAACGCTCATCCATGGCCATGCTTTGGCCTCTGCTCCTTCCCCAAGGCACGTGCTGGTCCTCCTGAGACCTTTAGAAGGAAGTTCTGGGCATGACCTGGGAAAGCCATGTGATCTCCTGAAAGATTTCTGACAGGCCACATCAATGTGTAAGGGTAGGCCAGCATTGTTTGTTTGAGAGCAGAACTTCTCTCTCTCTCTTGCTTGTTTCTCCCTGGCAACATTTTACAAAATAAAACATCGGGATCCAAACTAACTTGTTTGAGGGCAGAAGATGGCTGTAAAAATAAGTGCTGCTGATATCAACACCCAACAGTATTAATATTTGATATTTTGGTCTCTCCAATTTGCCAATCAAGTAAAGCATAGAAGGCAGGACTTGCCATGTATGGTTGTACTCAATGCTAAATCCTGCTGTGAGCCATCAGAGCAAATAAATTCTTTTCTCTCTTACCTTGTGTTCATGCAAATCACCACAGCAGTGGAATTAAGCTTGTGTAAGGCCAATGTGAGCAGGAAGCAGTGGCACCACAGGAAAGGAGACCTGAACTTTAAGTACCAGTTTTGAGGGAGTTAAAGAGAAGGAAGCATATTCCTTAAGGCAGAGACCCATTTGGAATAAATCTGCTTGCTGGCTGCACTCCTCACTCTGGCAGTCATCTCATTACAATTCAGGCTAAGTTTTGCAGCATGGTCAGCTTTAACTAATAAAGATCTAGCATGGTATCTTGCTAATCTCATTAGATGGAGAGGTGTAATTTGGTTGTGGTTGCTGGAGAAGGATAAAGAAAGAAGGAGGTTTAGCAATTCCATATCAAGCCATTTCAGTTTTTTAAAGGTGTGTGTATATAGGTATACACAGCAAACATATACACATGTGTGCATTCTGCTAATTGTTTCTACTTAATTCTTCCACAAAAAATAGTGGTACCAGAGGCCCCAAGTGCCAGCCCCCAGGGATAACTGCATTCCAGACTCCAGGGAACTCCAGCAGTGTCATTGATCATGCCTGGGTACCCATCCCAGGGTTCTTCTTGCACGTTGTTGGTATAAAAACATTCTGACCCTCCCCTCCCAAAGCCCAAAAGTAGCTGCAATGTTAAAACCTGCTGATTTCAGAGCTTTACCCAATGCCTCCTTGTCAAGTTTATTTTCAGTGACACCAGTGGATGTTTCCCCAGCTCTGAACTAGGATTTAAAAATCCCAGGAATTGGGCATTAATAAATGGCAGCTCTTCCACTTGGAGGACGAGGCATTGCCCACCCTGCTGAGGGAGAGAAAGGGAAAAGCCTGGTTCTCTCTCCTTTTTATGTCCCCAGACTGCTGGCTCAGTGCTGGAGTGTTAACTTTGAAGTGCTCTGAGGATCCACTGGATTTTGGCACCAATCCTTGGGATGTGTTGGCAGCTTCACTCTACCCTCCTTCCCCATGGTGGTATTTGTCAGGGACCTCTCCATGGTTTCAGACCAGGTCCAGAGCTGGGCACAGCATCCTGCACACCACATTTAGATGCTGTAACTGATGCAAAGAAAGAGGTACAAATATTGCTATCACTTGATTAATCAACTGGTCAAGGTAGCAGCTCGGGGTCTTTGTTGTGCCTTTAATGTTGTTCCTTCCCCTTCCTTGTGTCACAACAAGGATGTTGTTGTGTTTTGCTGAGTCCTTCCTTGCTTGGGGCCAGTCATTTATCAACAGAGATTTCCATCTTGGCCTAATAATTCATCTCTTATTGCAGCCCTCACTGTGCCGAGGGCCCTTTGTTTCCTCTTATCACAGTCTAATTATTTGGTGAAGGGAAATTTCTGGCTATCTTGGGGCCAGTGACCAAGAGCTCAAGAAAACCTGACTCCCAGGTAGGGATGTGAGGGTGGGAGAGGGGTTCCCAGGGCTCAGACCCAGATGCTTCTGTGCAGGGGGAGGTTGTAAGAGCCCAGTGGGTCTAACATGAAACAAAAAGTCTCTTTTTTTTGGCTTAACCTTCCCTTTGTGCATTTGGCTGTGACAAATGCTCCCATTTACATCACACCCACACATCTCCCACCACTTTCTCACACACAGACAAACTCACACTCTCACACATTCTACTAAGAAATCCTGTAAATTTTGGGGCTTGGTCTCCTTTTTTTTTGGTTGGTTGGTTGGTTGGTTTGGGTTTTTTTGTTTTGGTCTTCTTTTTTTTTTTTTTTTTTTTTTTTTATTTTTGGGTGGGGGGTTGAGTTTTTTTTTCCTCCCTGGAAAACCTGGAACAAAAAGATTGTAAGAATTTGTATTCATACATATGTATCCAGTGCTGGGATGCTGGAAAGGGGAATGAGTGGATGGGTGAACAGATAGTAATCACAGTAGCATAATTAATAATAATGACAGAAAGGCATCCTGCTCCTATTAGGAGTACATGCATAGCTTTAATCAGCTCTCTCCACCATCCAACAGGAGACTTGAACTAAATCAATTGCTGATTTCTATCAGAAGGGTTCTTCTGACCAGATTGAAAGAGGGATCCCCTTGGTTCTTTATTTTAAAAAAAGGAGAAATTATTAATTTATTGTTAATTTATGTATCTTTATCTAAACCAGGATAATTTCTTTGTTTTATTCAATTACTCTAGTGCAGCTCTGAGGGTGTTTCAGGGAGTTTCCCAGTTTGCTTTCCCCTGGATGAGCATCCTTTTCTCCTCAGTCTGCTGCCTCTAAAGCTCAGAGCAAAGCTCAGAGATGGCCCTGGACAGCCAAGCTGGGGAGAGAACCATTATTAAGAGCAGCAGGGCTGCAGTCCCTGTGCCACTGCTGTCTTTGTACCACACTCCTTGCTTTATAAAGCATTTTGGAATCACCTGGAGGATGTGAGGTGCACTATAAAATCAAACTCCCTCTCAGTCTATCTTGCAGCCATTGCCTGACTCTGAAAGCAGCAATAAATTCAACTGGGCTGGTTATGGCCACTCACACCACTTCAGAACTGTTCTTTAAAGAGAAGTTCTAAAATCTCGTTGCTTTATTAAGCATTTCATACATTTGAATTGTCAGTTGATGTATCACATGCAAAAGAGACAGTGGCTAGAATAATAACTTTTCCCAGCATTTCATTTTGAAGCCCCATTTACCTGAGCCTGGCTGCTTCCAATAAATATTTCACAACATGTTTCTCCTCCACAAGTGCACTTACAACTTATGAAGCAAACACAAATGTTTTAATTCTGACAAAATGAGCATTTTTTCATGCACCAGCCTCGATTCAGCACATAGTTTTGTGGCTAAATGGCTTTCTGATTATCGTGTCCCAGGATATTACTTCAACTGAAGTGATATGAAATGTCATTAAAAAGTAATGTTCCTCTGCTTTGACAATCATATTAGTAAACACTGGAGGCTCTGCAGGTTATATGTCAGGCAGGCCGACACTAATGGGTTTATTAACATATACAGCAGCACTTTGTCAAACCTCCTTGTTAATCTAAATTTGCAGGTGACAAAAAGAAAGTGAGCAGGGAGCAAGAAGATGGTACTTAAGAGCTGTTTAAAGGAGCCAGGATACCCTGAGCAAGGTTGGACATTCCCAGGGTTGCTTTACTGGGTTCCACCAGCCCTTGCTCCCAGGGGAAAGTGTTCTCTGAGCTGATGGGGAACACAGACACCCATCTTGGAGATGACCAAGTGCAATGGAAAGGGCACAAGTACTTTTGGTTCAGGATGGGGAGGAACAGCTGCATCCCCATCCGAGCCAGAAGCATCTGGGACAGGAGCAGCCAGCACTGGGCTCTGCTGGGCAATGTGTGGTGTCATGGGATCTGGGGAAAGACAAGAGGGCAAATTCCACAGGGTCGTGGGAACAAAGATGTCAGANGCTCTGCTGGGCAATGTGTGGTGTCAGGGGATCTGGGGAAATACAAGAGGGCAAATTCCACTCTTTGGAAAGTGTCGTGGGACACGTGTCAAGGGTCGTGGGAACAAGGATGTCAGGTCTCAGGGACAACTGCTCTCAAGTGTGTAAAGGTATTTGTGGCACCTATAAATAAATTTTTGGGGGGAGTTCAGGCAACGTTGCTCCGAGCGATCCATGGAGCTGTGTGGCTTTTGGAGGTGATGGAGTGCTGGGATCAGATCTCCCCTGGGATTCAGGCAGAGGAAGGATGGACACCTGAGCTGGAGGAGGGGCTGTGCTCTCTTGATGTGGCCAGAGCAGCGCTATACCTTGGAAAATTCTACAACAACAAAGTGGTGTGTGCAGGGCTGACAGCTTTGTGTGGCCCTGCCCAAGTTCTCACAGCAAGGTGGGAGCCTTGAGGACACCACTGAGTTTGGGGACACTGAGGTTTGAGCTGTGGAAGACAAACTAACATCTGTCACCTCAGAGGTCCTGACTCAGTTGAGAAGAAGGGAAGCCAGGTGCTGAAATTTGTACCCATGGCCAGACTTCAGTCCCCAGGACAGGAAGAGCCTGGAGAGATCTGCTGCCAGCCCTGCATGCCCCAGACACCCTGGCAGCTGGGATCCATTGGGATCCATCCCATGGGGTTTTTCCCCACAGGGAATTGTACAGGTCTGTATATGTTTCTGCTCCTGGGACAATACGGGTCTGTATGTGGCTGAGTGGTCAGGGATGTGTGTAAGCATGTGGGGTGGATCAGTGGGGCTTGGGGACTGTCCAGAGCATCACTTTTTTGTTCAAGAAGAAGCTTCCATTCCTGGAAGCCCTTGAAGCCCAGGATGTCCTGGAGCTCAGGAGGACCTGCACTCCTGCTGTGCAGATTCTCCAGCTGTGCTTGTTGTCCCTGACCAGCTCTCATAATTTTGGGAGCTGGAAGCCTGAGGTTGAATTGCCCAGCTGAGATTGCAGCTGGGCCCATGGCATGAGAGCTCTTTGCAGACAGGGACGGGGCTGCCAAGGTTGCACAACCCAGGCTGGAAAACCCAGTTATCCTTCCCTGCCTGCAGCAGCACCTCCAGATCTGCAGCCACTGTCTTCACCCTTTGTGCTGCTTCAGCAGCAGGTGAAACAGAGAATCTGGGCAAGAACGTCATCCCAGCAATCAACCCTTCCCCTGCCCCTCTTCCTCCAGCCTACAGCCTCCCCCTGCACCTTCCCTCTCCTCCTCCTCCCATGACTGCAAAAATAAACCAGTTGTGCCACTGTGAGGGTACCAGTGACACAGAATTGGGTGTTGTAAGCCCTAGGAGTGAATCCTGCCAGTCTACTGGTTCCTGCTTTGTTGGCACTTAATTACAATGTGGAAGGGAGAAGTGTCTGCTGAAAGCAGGAACTTAATGGGGTTTACAAAGAATGCTTTGTCAAGGCAGCTACTGGAGTCAATAAAACTCAGTTTGGGCTCCATAAAGCTCTGTAGAGGTTAAAGTCTGAGTTCTGCTGAGTGTTGCCAAGCTGGGAATTTGGGGCTGGCATTCATGGATCCTGGCCAATGCTCCATGGAGAGCTGGGGGTACAAAGGGTAATGAGGACTCGGGGTTGTATGGGAACAGCTCCTGAGCATCCCAGTCCATGGAAGTTGAAGCCAAACTGCTTGTTTGCCAGCCAAGGAGTTTTGTTGCTGGATTTCACAGCAATAGGAAAGCACCACAAACTCCCAGAGGTTTTCTGTTTTGGGGACTCATCATTATTAAGTGCATTTGTCTTCATTTGGTCACTTCTAGCTTAAACAGTCAGCAAGACTCAGTAGCAAAGAAGTGAAGAGGGGATGTGGATTTTTAATGCTGGGCTGTTATTTCTATTTTTGTGATCCCATTTCTGGTGCCCAGGTGGGACATTAGTACAGGGTGTGGGTGCTAATCCCTCTCAAAATAGACAGGGACCCAAAGATGCTCACTTGCAGCACCAGGAGCTTCTCCTGCACTTGCAGCTGGTGGCTGTACTTGGTCCTTATGAGCTTTGAATTTCTCAATCTGACATAAAGGCAACGGGAGCTGAACAGCTGTTGAATAGGTAATTTTTGGGGGAGGCACCTCCTACTCTTTTCTTGTCTTTTTTCTCCAGTAGCTGCAGCAGGAAAAAAAAAAATAGGAAAAGGAAGAAGGGCCTGGAGGCAACAGGTCAGAAAATAAATAGAGAATGAGAAATGAAGTTATTTGGAAACCAGAGTTATTTGCTTTGAGAGCCAACTGGTTGTTTTTTTTTTTTTTTTGTTGGATTTTTTTGTTTGTTTGTTTGTGGTTTTTTTTGTTTGTTTGTTTTGTTTTTGTTTTTGTTTTGTTTGTTTTGTTTTGGTTTTTTGTAAAAAATGGGGGAAAATTTTCACAAAATATCACTTTTTTTCCTTTCTTTAAAAACTTCAGGAAAATTTTTGGTGTCGCTTCTGCTCAGGGTTCGCAATTGAATAACCTTGTTATGTTCCAAATCCTGAGACTCCAGGACTCCTACTCTAGTCCATCTGCCAAGCAGAGAGTATTTCTTGACCTTTTAAAGAAAGCCAGAGATAATGAACCATTTGGACTGTAGGATGCCCTGGCTGCTTGAAATAAAATCAGCGTGGCTGTGAATTCTGGAGAGGCACAAACTTGCAGCCCTGAGCCAGCAGTGTGGCCTGAGCCTTTGTGGTGATCTCCCACTGCAGAAACAGCCATAAAGTCCTTTAAAACAGTTAATAAATAAGAGGTCATGGGCAGAGTGAGGCCTGGGCTGCACAAGGGCTTCAGAAAGTGTTTTGAAGGGTCCAGAGAGGGAGGATTTGCCTGGCTGCCATTGAGTTTCAGCTTGTAACTGGTGAATTTTTCTCCTTCAGAATTCTCTGGTGAAAACAGCTCTGGTGAAATGTGGCTGCTGAAGAGGCTGATACTGCTTTGAGGGGAGCTGGATGTCAGCATCTGCTTTCCCTGTTGTTGATGGCATTAGAAATGTGCCAGCATGTGCCACATATTTTGCACCTCAGGTGTTGTAAGTGCAATGGTAAAAGATGCTACTTTCATCAGTGTTTTCTGTGGTGAGTTCCTCTCTGAAAATGGAAACACAAAACATTGAAGCTTCACAGGTGTTGTCCCAGATGTTCTGGCTGAGGTCAGAAATGTTCCCTGTCAGTGAAAGGACCCTCATGAATCCCCAGCCAAGTGCCTGGGGAATGGAGACTGAGCATCAAAACCGCCCTTCCCATGGCCCAGCAGCACCTCTGAGGGACAGCACCTACCCCTGAAACCACCAGGTCCAGCTCTCATGGGCTGGGCAGCAGCCAGAGCTCTGCCAGTCACTGAGGGCTCCCACACAGAATGAGAGGAACATGGTTCTCTGGTCCTTTTGAGAGACCAGCAGGTGCTTGTGGACGACCCTCTCTGTGTTCATGGATGACCCTCTCTGTGTTCATGGACGACCCTCTCTGTGTTCATGGATGATCCTCTCTGTGTTCATGGATGACCCTCTCTGTGTTTTTCATGGGTGATCATTTCTGTGTTTGTTCATGGATGATCCTCTTTGTGTTTGTTCATGGATGGCCCTCTCTGTCTTCGTTCATCTTTGTTTGTTTCCATCTTTCCATGGTACTTCCATCTCTGTGTTCATAGACGACCCTCTCTGTGTTCATGGATGACCTTCTCTGTGTTTGTTCATTTGTGTTTGTTTCGTCTTCCCATGGTATTTCCATCTCTGTGTTCATGGATGACCCTCTCTGTGTTTGTTCATGGATAATCCTCTCTGTGTTCATGGATGATCCTTTCTGCACTGTTTGATTCACCAGGTTTCTCCCACTGTCTGGGCTGTGATTTTCCTGCCTCCTGCGCATGGCTGCTCCTCCCAGTGGTCTCTGCTCAGCCCAAGTGTTTTTGCTCTTTTCATACCCACTAGCTGAGTTACCCTGCCCCTTTTCCTTGCATTTTCTGTGGTATTTCCACCTTTGTAGCAAGCACAGCACAGGAGCACCAAGCTCCTGTCTGGCTCTTCCCTTGCTCGTTCTGCTGCAGCTGGGTGATGTTCCCTGGTTTGTTTGACACCTCACTGAGGATATGTGTGTCCTAGTGCAGTGAAACCAGAGCCAGAGCCTTGGTCTGTAATTCTTTTAGGGAAAGATGTCATAGTTGGTCTTGATTAAACTTTTAGTTTAATGTTGATTAAACCATGGTTAAATTATTCATGTGTCTAGCTACTCATGCAACACAGAAGGAATTTACTATAATGGGATGGGTTGACATGCCCAGTGTTAAAAACTTGCTGTTGTGCTCGTTAGTAATGAGCATGGAAAAATAAACAAATAGGATTGTAGGGGAAGGCCTTTCTTCATTCCCACCACAGTGTAAATGGAGCTGTTGTTTAAAATGAAATAGCATTGGGTTTATGGTGATTTTTGGCCGCAGATCTCATGTCATAGCTTGCTTTTCTGCCAAGGAAACACGGGCAGGCTTGCTCTCCTCTAATGGGGAAACCCAAAGCATTACAGAATGTGGCCACTGCCATGGTGGTGGCACAGAGCCAGGCAGAACAGTCGCTCAGTGCCATAATAAGTAATGATTCAGCTAAGGGAAACCTCCAAAATCAGTGCTCATAAGGAAAATCCCAGGGCTGTTTCAGTGTCTGGCAGAGTAAAAGAAACACCAGGCTGAGGGGATTTCTCTGAAGCTCTCCCACTCTCCACGCAGTGTTGGCTTTCTTCCTGTGAAGCTGAAAATCTCGACACTGGTGTAACACAGCCCACGCTGCCAGAGGCCTGTTTGTATTGGTCACTGGGGGCTCTCCTCACTGCCATCACCCCGAGGGATGAAACATGGACATCAGCAATGGATGTGCATGAGCCTGCCCCAGGGTCAGGGGGTGGCTGAGTTAGAGGAGGAGCAGCTGGTGGAGACTGCTTTTGCATTTACAGCATCTCCCCGCTTTGCCATGCAAAAGCTGAGGGTGGGGAAGGAAGGGAGGAATACCCTGCTGGGGATGGTCTCAGCCCTGCCATGCTCTGAGAGCTGCTGTGGGGCTGGGCAGGGGGGAGCTGGCACGGAGGAGGGGCAGGTGGGTGCAGAAGGACCATATTGCAGCTCCTCTGCTAACCAGTAGCTGAGGGAAAAGCTGGAGGTGGTCACACTTTACAGAAAATAAAACCATTTTTGAGCATGGTAAGTGAGGAGGAAGGATGATATGGTGTGTCAGGGTGCCCAGAGCAGCTCTGGCTGCCCCTGGATCCCTGGAAGTGTCCAAGGCCAGGCTGGACAGGGCTTGGAGGAACCTGAGACAGTGGAAGGTGTCCCTGCCCATGGCAGAGGAGTGGAATTCTTCTATGGAGTCCCTTCCAAACCAAATAATTCTGCAATTCTATGAATAAACTACCCACCAGGGCCCATAGGAAACCTATCCTCTTTCTACAGCAAGGGGCCATACACCAATGTCCATGTCCCAGAAGGCAAACCAACCTTTTTTTGGAGCTAAAAATGAATGTTTTACTGGAAAACCAAACCAGTTTGCTTTGGCTGAGCTGTCACCCATCCCCATGGCAGCTGTTCTCCAGGAACTGCCTGAGGTTTCCCCTCAGCCTTCTCCAGCTGAACAGACCAGGTGCTCTCAGCTGCTCCTCACACAGCTTCTCCTTGAGGCCCTTCAGCATCTTCATGGCCTCCTTTGAATGCTTCCTAGTAGTTTAATGCCTTTATTTTATTGTGGTGCCCACCCAAAACTGCACACAGGACTGGAGGTGAGGCTGTTCCAGTGCAGGGCAGAGTGGGACAATCCCCTCCCTTGCCTGGCCAGCAGTGCTGGGCCTGATGCACCCAGGACAAGGTTGGCCCTCCTGGCTGCCAGGGCACTGCTGGCTCATGTCCAGCTTGCCACTGACAAGAATACACAGGTCACTTTCCTGCCATTGTGATGGAGACCTTGCGTGGTTCTCCCTCTCAGTGATGAGCACTGAGTGCATCTCCTGGGGCAAACAGCTGAAGGGGACAGAGCAGTTGTGCTGAGCTAATGACAATCTCTGGTGTGGGAGCTCTGAGGATTTCCTCTGGTTTGTGCTCTGCCTCCAGAATGAGTAAATAAAAGCCTCCTCATTTATTTATGATGCAAATAGCAACTGTGCATTCAGCTCTAGGATTTGTTATTATTTATTTAGAGCCTTTTGTCTCAGAGGCACTGGCAGTTTGCATGCAGGGGGCATCTGTCTGCCTTTATTACCCACAAATAGACATTTTTCTTCGTAGGCTTTGGCTGTTAATGCTGTTGAAAGTCTGCTGTGGAAATCTAAATCCTTCCAGGGAGACACAGATCCCTTGGTCCTTCCTCTTCAGTAGCAGAAGCTTGAGGACCCACCAGCCTCCCCAAAATCCCAGCCACACAGTGTCCCACTCTCATGGAAAAGCTGAACACTGAGCTCCTCTGGACATGAAGGTTTCCACTGTGACAGCACCAAAGAGGGATGTTTAAAATCTGCTTGCTGTAGGTCCTTAGCAAAAAGCTAAATAGAAGATGAGTAGGTGGTGGATATGGGCAGGCACGAAAACCATGAGGTAGTATTTGGCTAAATATATCAGTGATGGCTCTTTGGAACCCCTTCTTCTCCCCACACAATGGAAGACAGAGTGTTACTGTGTACCAGAAGTGTTGGATTGGTCTTGTTTGACAGCCAGACACAAAAAGCAACTTTGTTGGGTTCCAGGATATCAAGCATGGAATTGATGCTGTCTCGTGAAAGTTATCTCCAGGCACCTTTAAACACTCCTCCTCCTCAGGCTCGTGGCTGATTCAGTTTTGGCACCTGGCTTTAGGAAGCTGATGACACTCATTTGGTCCATCTCAGGCCACCCCCTTGGCTTTGAGAGCTGGAGCATCCAGCTGGAGCAGGAGCATCCCTGCAGACAGCACCCCATCAGTGCTGCATGGCACAGATCAGCTCCAGAGCTTGGTGAGTTCCCTTCTGGGCAGCACTTCCAGCAAAGGCAGGGAGGGGAGGGCTTGTCCCAGGAGATGGACGAGCCCAGAAAGGTTAGATTGTGATGAAGGAATTCTGTCCTTTCCTGCTGGTCACAGCTGTGGCACTATCACAGGTCTCTGTGAGGAAAGGCCCTGGCAGCTGACCCTGCCACCATCTCATTATGCACCAAGTCATCCTTGCTGAAATCTATTTCAGTATCCTGTGCAGGAACCCCTGCCTTGTAAAAGGATGCCACAGTCAGGATTTTGGAGGTAAGAGTTGATTTCTTTGAGATTTATTTTCACAAAGCTGTATTTACCATTTCATTTGACTTGCCTGTGTCACGGTTTTAGGGCCTGTGGGTAGGAATTCTTTTCCTGGTAGTTACGTGGTGTGTTTCTGCAGAGGAAAGTAATTTACATCCATTAAGTCTCAGAACTGTGAGGTATAAATAGAAGAATTAATTCCCACTCCATAGCACAGCTGGCCAGCTTGCAACAGAGGACGATTAAATCCAGACCTAGAGGATCAAACTTAGCACCAAAATGAGTGACCAAAGTCCCTGGTCCAAGCTCAGGTTGTTGTAGGTCTTGGATCTCTTCTCCTACAGACTGAGAAATGGTTACTGTAAGCAAGATAGATTTTGCTTGGCTCCTTCATTCAGGGCAGGATTTCCAGGGTTTTCCAGGGCCTCACCCATTCTCATGGGTCTTCTCTGAATCTTTCTCCAGTTTCTCAGCTTACATCTCAAGGTGTGCAGCTGCCCAGGACGTACAGACAAGACCCTACCTAAATTCCAGATCCTTTGTGCAGGCAGCCACTCCAGTGGCTAGAGGTGAAAACTGAAAGTCTTTGAAATGGAAAATCTTATAACTAAAAGTTTTTTAGAGCTAGCAAAGTTGAGGAAAGGAGGATGTCTAGAAGCCCCTGGGCTTGCAAAAGGCATTTAGGGTTTGGAGGGACAAAAGTGGCCAGATAAAGATGAACAACAGAGTGGTAGATGTTGTGCCAGCTCTGTGTGTATCCCAAGACATGAACACATCTGGAGTGATTTGTGGAGATACTCAAATACTGAACAAACCTGCACAGGCCTTGGTGACCACCAGAGTCTCACCAAAAACATATCATGAGCTGGACAGGAGAGCTGGGATGGGCCTTGGCTCTGCAGTGGGGCAGGACCCAGCTTGTGGCTGTGCTCCACAGGCAGCACTGATGGAAAACCCTGGTGCAGCTCCAGCTCCTGGGGCTGCCACGGATTCTCCAGACACTTCTGGCTCTGGGCTTGGAGTCAAGCCAGAGTGAATCTCATAGAGGGGCTGGGATGAGCAGGGGGTAATGAGCTCTTTAGAGGACCATGAATAGCAGCTTTCATGAGCTGTCGTTTCCCATTAGAGCTGACTCGATGTGGAAACACAGCACAGAGCCCTGGCAGAAGAGGTTCCCTGCCTCCAAGTCCCAGCCAGCTCCATCCACAATCTCCTCTGGCTCCTTGGAGACTGAACTTTGCAGCTTGAACCAGCTGTAGTGACTGCTGGACCCGCCAGCTGCAGGACACCAGCTCAACTCTTGACTGGCAGCATGGAGAGGGGGAGGAAGGACCAGGACCTTGCTGGGCTGGATGTGAGCTGATGTGGATGATACAAGGAGTTCTGCAGTACCTAACCTGAGTGCAAGGATGCCAAGTGCAGGAATCTTCAAACAAGACCATATGCACAGGATCTTTATGTATGGGAGCCTCCTGCCAAAACATAGCCAGGCCAGGAATGTAAAAGCAGAAATTTTCTCCAGTTGTCTTAGTTGTCTTAGAATACAAAATCCTCCTGAGCTGGCTCACAGATCACTTTGCAGAGATCATTTGTCCACCCATCTACCAATACCTCCCAAACCTGGCTGGATTTCAGGGCTTGCAGGATGTTGTATAAAAAGAACAGGAGGATGATTGAGTGTCTCTGCCTCCAACTGACCATGGGGCAAAGTGCCTGAATCTCAGCCTGAGGATGGAGCTACACCCTGTGTGCATGGAAATTTGCAGGAGCTCTTGGTGTCATGTCTGGTTGGACAAGGGTGTGGTGGTGCTGGAAAGGAAGAAGAGCTTAGAAGAGGAGTTTCCAACAGGGAGTAACCAAAGGAAACTGGTAGTTTATATGCCAATAAATTGGAACTGAGATTACTAAGGCGGAGAGTAATTTTTATGCCCTGGAGCTCATTCATCTGCTTCATTCTGGGTTTGGGTGGTTGGCACATGAAAGGATGAGGGCCAAGGGCTGGGCATGGAAATCCCCAAACCCTGTATCTGACAGAATCAGTCACTGTTTAGTCACTGTTTTGTCCAAGCAGTGAGCGGGCAGCTCTGGTGAGCAGTGAGCCCAGCGTGGCAGCTGCTGTTAGCCAGTGCCCCAAACCCCAGTGAGTGTCTGTGGGTGTGAGGGGGAGAAAGGCTGGGAGGAGGAAGGGTGGAAAAACCTCACTGCTTCAAGGCCAGGCTGGAGATGGAATAGAGAAGAGGGTGAAGCACAAATGACACTGAGCCCTACAGAGGCAGGTGCTGCACTCCAGTTACGTGGGGTGTCCCCACCTGCAGCTCCCTGAACCTTCCCTTTCATCCCTCCAATCTTTATTTCATTTGATTAACAAAAAACTTCTCTCAGCAGAGATACTGGAGCACAGCCTACGGGTTGGGAGAGGAAGGAGGAAATAGCTGCAGCTTGGCGTCTCCTCTCTGAGCACCAGCCAGCTCCCTACCTTGGGATGGGTCCAACAGGAGCATGGGAGAAACATCCAAGAAACCCCAGTGCTCTGCCAAGGCCACACAGGTAGCACAGAGCCTGATCGAAAGTCAAGTGAAACATCTGGGAGCCCTTTTGTTTTTTTATTTTCTGCTGCCTCCACTGTGTTTCAGGGCAGGAACTCTCTGATCCTCTGCACAGAGGATTTGCCAGAGCTCCAAGTGCTCCAGTCTCCCACATGAACATCCCTTTGTGTACATCTAGGAAATCTGGATCAGAGGACAGCAGCAATAATCCAAACCAAAATATCAATTGATTTTTTAGAATCACAGAATGGTTTTCGCTGAAAAGAGACCTCAAAGCCCATCCAGTGCCACCCCTGCCATGGGCAGACACCTTCCACTGTCCCAGGCTGCTCCAAGCCCCATCCAGCCTGGCCTTGGACACTGCCAGGGATCCAGGGGCAGCCACAGCTGCTCTGGGCACCCTGTGCCAGGGCCTCACCTCCCTCTGAGTAAAGAACTAAATTCTGGTTAAAAAAAAACATCAGATCTGGTGCACTTTGCCCAGGGAAGTGGTGGAATCACTATCCCTGAAAATGTTCAAAAAATGTGCAAATGTGGCCTCTGGGGACATGGTTTAGTGGTGGACCTGGCAGTTCTGGGTTAATGGTTGGATTTGAAGATCTTAAAGGGCTTTTCCAAGCTTAATTATTCTACGATTTTAGGAGGGGAAGTGAAGCATCCAAAATTCATCCAGTAAAGCTTTTTAGTAACTTTTCCTTTCTTCCTGAGAGATGTTTTATCCAGCTTGGGAAAAGGAGTCCTGCCATGTAACTTGACTGATTATTCCCTAATACCAATAGCTTAAATAAATAAATAATTTCCTACCAACACAACTAGCAAATTCTGTTTGTGTGAGCCATCCAGCTGAGGAACAGTGACAGAAGTGAAATAAAATATTTCAGGAATTAATTGTGAGCAGGGAAGCAATCCAGTGTCAGAGATACAGGAAAGACACATGAAACAAGGGAAAAAAATAAACCAACCACAGGAAAATGTAATTTAAACATCCACAGAAGACATGCAAATGCAGGCACAATGAGGGGCCTCTGGATTTTTCCTAATGAACTCTAATGCAAAAAGGAAATTAAAGAACTCTCTTTTCCACTCTCCCTGGTTGCAGAACCTCTGTGCTGGAGGGGACTGGAGTGGGGGGAAAGCTGAGGGGCTGGAGGGTGGGGGACAGGGAGGGACAGGTCTGCTCTCAGCCTGACAAGCAGGACTGTATTTTTGATGGAATATTCTTGTTTGTTAAGTGAAACAAACTACTAACTCAGCAAAACTGGAATTTTCAGCAGGAGAAGAACAGCCTGGATAAACTTCTTGGCTGAGTGGTTTTGTTTCTCCTTTTTTTTCTAAAAAGGGTTTTCAAGATGGTTCAGTATCTGAGGCCATTTATTTTTTGAAATAGAAAATCCAGTTTTCTACTCCATAATACTTTTCATTTTGAATTGTAAGCTAAATATTCCATGAATGGGACTTCTTTGCTGAAGGTTTGGGAGAATTGAAACCAAATGTTTGAAAATTATCTATTCAAAAGGACTTGGCTTGACTCGACTCAGACAACTGTTGCTTTTTTAAACTATAAACAATATTAAAATTCTGACTGTTTATCCCCATATGACTTGAGGATTGTTTACAATTTTTAGACATTTTTCAGGAACTGAAAACCTGTTTCTCATGTATATTTATGCTGGCAGCTGCTATCAAAAGGACAGCTCAGCTCCTCGAAAAGTGGAAGCATATGACAATTTTCTCTTCAGTGAAGCTGGTAAAATATGGGGTGTCAAAGCAGGATGAATTTCCCAGGCTAGTGGGATAGTTTGGCTGTCCAGGCAGTGGTTGCAGGTTCCTTGGTGGCACTGCCCTCTGGGGTGACAATGCCCAGGGTCCAACATGCACCACGAGCCCCTCCCTGTCCCCGTGCCCTCCCCATCCAGGGCACATCGTGTCTGACAGGGGTTTAGGTGGTTCAAACATAAAACTCTGACTTTGAATGCCCATTCCCTGGGATCCCAGAGCAGCTGTGGCTGCCCCATCCCTGGAAGTGTCCGAGGCCAGGCCAGACAGGGCTTGGAGCACCCTGGGATGGTGCAAGGTGTCCCTGCCCAAGGCAGGAGGGTGGCATGAGATAATCTTTAAGATCCCTTCCCACCCAAACCATTCTGGGATCTGGTGTGGAATGCTGCATCCGGGACCAGGCTCTGCTGGAAAAAGGTCAATTCTGCCATTTACAGGCTTTTCTAAGCTGGTGAAAGCCCAGATATGATCCCAGATGTGTATGTGCAGTCCTTTACTACATCAGCAGCATCTTCCAGACACCAGGGTCACTGCAGGTCAGGGAGAGCTCACATCTTACTCACTCAGATGTCCAGGGTTAATATCCAATTTATACAGGTAGAGCTGGCCATGCCCTGAGCCCCAGCAGCTCCCAGGAGAAGTCATACAAATAATTTCTTCATTTAACCTTGAATCTTTTCATTGTGGAAAAGTGAAGGAGTTTGGTCTCAGGACAATACTGGGTTTGAGTCAAAGGAAAATGGAACAGTGAGGGGGTTTTTAAGATGTGGTGTATCACTCACTGCCATTGGTTTTGTCTTTATAATTCCCATGGCAGGTGGGTGGGGATGTGCCTGTGGGACAGGATGTGCCCCTAAATTGGAGTTCTTGGACTGTAGGGCCAACAGACCCTGTCAGAACTTAACAGAGCTGATTAAAACCCAGTAGGAAATGGCTCCTGGCATTCCATCAGGTCTGATGATGCTGCTGGGAGCCCTGGTGGGATGCTCCCTCTGCCTCCACCAGCCCTGCTCCTCTCTGGAGCCTGCCCAAATCCCAGGGGGGCTGTGCTCAGGGCACAGACAGAGCTGCACATCCCAAAGCTGTGGATCCCAGGAACCCACTGGTGCTCATTTTGCACTGGCAGAGCCCTGGAGAACTGTGAGTGTGCAGAAAGGTGAGTAATTAGATTGGTGACTGATTTTGCCCTGTCAATAGGATGCATTTGGCCTCTTTCCTCTGTGCTCTTAAACCTGTCCTACTCAAGAGAACGTTCTCACTCTGTTGCCATCTCCTCTGTGCCCAGCCATGGGGGTCCCCAGCAGTGAGCTGGATAGAAAATCTATTGATTCTCTTCCATAAGCCCTGTACAAGGGAAGATAAGTGCTCCCCAGCCAATACCTCTCAGTCATTTCCTTTAGACTGCTGCTCACACGCCCTAAATCACAGCAGCTGGTGGAAGAACAAAAGAAATGAGCGGGAGAAACTCTGGCCAAGCAAGTCTAACCTACAGCCTCACCACTGCCTCGGCATGAATGGAGAAACTCAGAGAGACTGGGGCGTCTGTGAAGAAGGACTTTCCATCTCCAGGACTGATCTCCATCTCCAGGACTGCTCTGATCTGAGCTGCAGTGACACATATGTGGAGCTGAGAAGCAACACTTGAAGTTCCTCTGCTGCACTGAGGACCTCAGGTAACACTCACACTGGTGAATGTAGCCTCCAGAAGTCACACATCTGTCTGAAGAACCACGACACGATGATGGCCATTATTACTCCTAATTAACAATGCTGGAATGCAGGTGCTGGGTCTTGCTTGAGGGGCTTTGCTTGGCTCCCAGCAGCTTTCCCCACGAGCCAAACTGGCTCCCAGCAGCTTTCCCCATTAGGCAGGCTGCCTGTGGGGCATTCCTTGGCCAGCAGAGCTGGAAGGTCAGGGGCCAAGCCGTGTGCTCAAGGCTCGGCGTGGTGTTGGCCTCCTCCTGCAGCTTCACACTTTAAGATCCCTTGATCCAGAGCTGGGTCCATGAGCTGAGCCCGAGGGCAGTGCTGGAGCTGAGTTAAGGAGAGCTTTCCCCAGGATGGAGGCGCAGCACGGCCGCGTGGACAGGCAGAAGATGAAGGATGTATAACTCTTCACAAAAGCCATGGCTGGCCAATATTTAGCTAATAAATGCTGTGAACTGAGGAATGCAGCCTTGTTACTGCCTGGCTGAGCAGAATTAATTCTGTGCATTGGCTTCTCCAGAGTTTTCTGCCCAGGTGTCGTTGACTTCTTACCACCACATAGATATTTCTGTATTTCAGCAAAATTCCCCACTTCTAATCTGGATAGTCCTTTCTGGGTGGAGTGCAAACCCTAGATTGTTAACTCGGGATAACCGTAATTAAAAGAAAATAAAATCAAAGGTGCTCAGAAAAGAAATGGAAAATTTTTCTGTGGAAGCCAAAAGATTATATTAAACTTCAGTGGTTTAATAAAATATTATGAAGTTTGGGAGCATATTTTCCCTGGGACTTAATCTGTTTATACACCTAAAAAAGTAAATAGAATATCATTTTACTTGACCACACAGCAAACCTGATACAGGGGGGCTTCTCCACTGTATATGTTTCTTGAGGAATTCCTTTCCCCTCGGGTTTCACACAGTGCACTGTGAATTGGGACCATTCTCAAACTACCCAGGCCAGGGGAAGCAGGAATTCTTCCATCTCCATGGAGAAATGCTGTGGACGTGGCAGGGCCAGGGACAGCAAAGGGGTGAGCAATGGGGGAGACAGGGAGACTTGAATTTTTGAGGATTTTTGCAATTTAAAGAAAGGAGTATGGCATTGACCTTGATGTGGTGGAAGACAAGAGGTCATGGGAACAATGCCAGTGATGCCACTGGGGAGTTCACAGAAGGCAGAGCCAAGGAGTGAGTTAGGTTTAGGAGACTAAAATCAGACACAAATGGGTCATTTTGTGGTTTTCCCCCTTTTTTCATAAACCTGCCCCCTCTTTCCAGGTTTCTGCCACCAGCAAAAAGAGAGCACAGCCTCTCAGTACCCGTAAACTTTATTAAATGTGTGCTTTTTCATTCTTAAATTAAATTAAAATAATTTTTTTCATACTGAAGTAGCACCAAAGGGAGAAGGATGACAGTATCACCAAGTGAAGGGGAGGGAGGAGAGAAAACCCAGAAACTGCTGTGTACAAACAAGGAATTTTTTAATTGTTAGGAAAATGGGCAATTTTTCCCCTTCATCTCCATACTTGATGCTGTGAAGTGTGAAGTGTGTATGTGGGAGAACTGAGAATCAGTGCAAGGCAAAATCACCCTGTGCAGGATAGGAAAGGCCAAATTATTGCTGGAAATTTGACTTAGTGCTGCACCCAAAGGCCACCCTGACATCAGGCAGAGGAGTCTCACACCCTGATCTCCATGGCACCCTGGTGTATAAACTCCTTTTAACAGTGTAGATCATTGAGTGGCAGCATTTCACAGCAGCTGATGAAATTCCCCTTGGCACAAAATCAGCACCAAGGACACCACGGGCACAGCAGCCCCATCCTTGCCCTTCCAGGAATGGCAGAGATAGATTTCACAGCAGCAGACAGACCTGGTATTGCCTTGCCAAACTGGTAAAGAAATCCCCATTTCTCTGAAATTTTCAGTTGAAACAGAGAGCAAAGAGCTTCCCCACACTCCAGGTTTGGCTGAAAGGTGTTGCTGCAGTGGGTTAAAGGGAGGTCTCACCTTCAATGACCTTTCTGGGTTCTACGAGCCTGTGCCAAAGCATGTCAACAGCAGTGGGGAACAAAAAGATTTTTGAAGACTTTGGGGCAATCCTCGTGCTCAGCACACCCGAGCCCCTGGTGGGGTTTCACAGGAGCACACTCCTGGTGGTTTCAGTGCAGGAGAGCTGTGGTGCCATTTGTGGCTGTGTCTGTCTCCTCAAAGATCATGGAACCATGGAATGGTTTGGATTGGAAGGGACCACAAAGCTCATCTCACTCCATTCCTTGCCCTGAGCAGGGGACACCTTCCACCATCTCACATTGCTGCAAGTCCAGTCTGGCCTTGGGCACTTCCAGGGATGGGGAATCCACCACTCTGGGCAACCCAGGCCTCACCATCCTCATTGCATAAAGCTTCCTTATGATCAGTTTGGCACTTGATGCTGATAAATGCCTTGTAAAGGTTGATGTGGTTTTTTTGTTGTGTTTTTTTTTTTTTTTTAAACAAATCCAAAATTTGGATTTGTTCTAAAATACAAATGTTGCATCGCATAAAAGCCTGAGCTTCATCAATGCCTAATGGCAGATTTGATTATTGAGACCAGAAGCATTTTAATAACCTAATTATTTTCTCGTAGGTAATGTATTGATTTTCCTTTTTTTTTAAGAAAAACACTTTTTTATTTATAGCTACTTTTGATTTCCCCTCCAATACACGTGCTCAGCACTGCAGGCCCAGGAGGGATGAGGTTTTCAATAGTTTACCTTCGATTCTTCTTAGGTTAAAATAATCTAAACTTCATGGCTGGATTTTCAAATAAGCCTAAAGAGTTTAGAGGCTTAAATGCTATTAGAGTTCAAAGCAATTTGGTTGCATGACCTCTTTTTAAAAGCCATTGTTCATATGTGGAGGGATTTTCAAAACTACTTATGGTCCAGATCAAAACCAATCAATCACAGTCCCAGATCCCTAAATAGCTTTACAAGGTGTGCAACAAGGTATTCAAAGCCTTGGAAATGAGGGGGAGTAAAACACTGAAGCATTTAGGGGAAAGTATTCCCAAGTGGCTGAGCTTGATGTGCTGGGAAGAGTTTTTAAAGGCCCATACGATGGGCCTGTGTACATAGCAAGGCTCTCCTGATTTAATGACAGGGATTTGGTGGCAGGTGCAGATACTCAGCTGTAAAAAATGTTTGATATTGCTGTAGCTTGTGCAATATGGGGAGACCAGTCTGTGGCCCTATAAAGCTGCTTTATGGTAGTGCAAATGTGACTGTATGGGAGAAAATAGCAATTTAACTATATTGATTTTTTTAAAACATCATACTCGTAAGTGATGTTTATATTTGTCTGCTGGTTTTGGCTGGGGTAGAGTTCATTTTGTTCATAGGACTGTGGTTTGGATTTGTGCTGGGAACAGCATTGATAACCCAAGGATATTTTCATTGTGGCTGAGCAGCTCTTACACAGCATCAAGGCTTTTCCTGCTCCTCCAGTGAGGAGGCTGGGGATGCACAAAGAGCTGAGAGGGGACAGAGCAGGACAGCTGACCCTGACAGGTTCAAGGGATATTCCAGACCATATGGCATCATGCTCAGCATATAAAAGTGGGGAAAGAATGAAGCAGGAAATTTTTGGAGTGATGGTGTTTGTCTTCTCAAGTCACCATTCCAAATGTGAGGGAGCCCTGCTGTCCTGGGGATGAGCATCTGAGCACCTATGGGAAGTCTGGAATTAATTTCTTGGTTTACTTTGCTTGTGTGTGTAGCTTTTGCTTTACCTATTAAATCGTCTTTATCTCAACCCACAGGTTTCCTTAGATTTACTCTTCCAATTCTCTCCCCTATCTCACCTGTGGAGTGAGTGAGTGAGGCTGAGATCCCAGCTGGGCTTAAACCACAATTATTTGTCAAAGGCGTGTCTGTATTATCCCAACCTTAATTCTCCTTGAAATACCAAAGAAAAGGCATGCTTAAATCTTCTTTTCAGCTGGGAAGACCTCAGATTTTGTGCCTTGCTGGTGCTGGCACCATTTGGTTATGCCTGTGAGTGACTGATGCCTCATCCTCACTACCACCTTGGTTTTTCCACTAGAATCAAAGAGCACAGCATGGGAGGGTGTCCATCCCCCATTCCTGCCCCAGAAAGCCTTGCTCTTAGAATATTTGTCCCAATAATTACCTGCCATCCTTCTGGCTACACCTTATGCCCATTCTGACCAGCACAGGCAGATTGTTCCCCTCACCTCCTGTGACACCCTGGGGAGACCATTGCCAAGAGCCCAGTGTTCTCCCTGGCTCTGATCTGAACTGCAGGTGCTGGGAGGGACCGTGATCTCATGGAGCCAAAGCTCTTTGACCATCTCTGATCTGCTCATGTGATGTCTTGCCTGAATATTGAGGGGCTGAAGAGAGGCAGGCAAGAGAAGGGACTGTCGGGGGTCTGTGTGGTGCCTCATCCTCCTTTCTGCTGTGAGGTAAAGAGTTTATGCAGATGTGGCATGGGACATTGCCAAAAAATGCCTTAAAATGGGACATAAATGGGGGAAGAGGTGAAAGCATCAGTGGAGGTAGTGAATGTGGCACTGAGCTGTGCCACACCAGGACAGAGTGCTGAGCACAGTCTGGCTTTGGTGCCACCAGCCCATCACCACTTCTCTACCAGCTGGGGCATGGAAACCTGGGCTCAGGAAGAGCTTTGCAGTGACAGCTGTGGGAGAAGCTCCTGGGGCCTCACGAGCTGAATGAAGCTATTTTCATTCCTTGGAATGAAATTTTCATTCCTATTTTCATTCCCTTGGGAAGTGGGCCTGGCATGCAAAACCCTGTGGGTTTGTGTCTTCAGGGGATGGGAAGGTTGCAGGACTCAGCATCTTTGGGAACAGAAGGAGGCATGTAGGGCTGAGTAGAAAGGTGGCTTAGGGCAGCCAGGAGAAGATGTGGCTCAGCACATGCAGAGGCTGAGTGCCACGGGGCTGAGAGGGTCACCAAACTCTTTTCCTAACTTGACAAGGTGGAAATGCCTCCCTCTCGGGTGAAATTGTAACTTCTGATGCAATTCTCTTTGGAGTCTGAAATCTCTGCTCTGCTGGGATTTTATGAATATCTTGGCTGGTATGCAGGCAGCCAGTGAACTTCATCCCCAGGCTTCTTCCTAACCACATTCCTGGGGGATCCCTACACAGTTTGTTTTACCCCCTCAGGTACTCTTCAAAGCTGGGCTCAGGAGAGGGAGCACTACCAGGTTATTTATGCAGCACCAAGGTGTAACTGAGTACTCCCACAGCTCAGAAATGCTGAAGATCAAGAGCCAGCAGATAAATGAGTCCATGGTAATAAAGGACTCTGCTTCACTAACAGGTTTCTGTCACTGAAACATTTCCACCAGCTAAAAAAATGTGGTAAAGGAGATTTGTTTTGCCTGACAGTTTTTAAAGCCCTTCACAACCTTCAGCTTCCCCCTCAGCTCTCCTTTAGGAAAGAACTGTTTCCTAATTCCTCTTTCTGGACATGATTATTGCTTACTTTTTTCCAACCAATTCTTCCTCCAGTCTATTTAAGACTGGCCTAACTTAAAACATTCATCATATGGCTTAAACCATGTCCACTGGACACCAAGAAGTTTCCTGCATATGCCTGGTGGGATGGTGGGTCCCCCCAACATCTTCAGGGTGTGCCATGAACATCATCTGAGTGTGGACCCTCCTTCCCATCCCCAAAATCCCTTCAGATGGGCCCCCCCCTAGGAAAAATAACCCTTAGAAAAAAACATTTTGCTGTCAGAGTAGCAAAAGGGATGCAATAGGGAGCCCTGGTTTAGAGCCAGCTCCTGTGAATGAGGCCTTTTGACTACCTGGCAATTTTCATTATAGAGTCAAAAGATTCATTTGTTTTCTTTCACTTTTGGCTACCAAAATTATTTTGTCTCAAAACAAAACAAAGGATTATTGGTTTTGGCTTCCTTAAGAGGAAAAATAAGCTCGGCTGATGAAAAGAGCTTGATTTAAGGGGGGTAAAACAAAAAATTGGATAAGTGGAAGCAAAATTCACCAAATGTTTCATGCAATAAAAAAATCCCCTAAGGTAATGTTTGGAAAGCCAAATTAGGTATTAAGCCACCTTTGTTTTATTGTCAAAAGTGGTGAAGTCTGGCCAAAATGGACCTTGCAAGCCAAAACCTGGCTGAACTTTCAGGAAGACTCTGAGCTACCCCAAGCACCCCTGTCACTGCTAAAAACTTTGCACCTGTGTTTTTTTACAGAGTCAGTGCTAAACCTTGGGCCATTGAGGGAAACTGCTCATGTCAGTAGGACCAGGCTGTTTTCTGGATGTACACAGCACCTCTTCTCTGAGAGAAGAAAGGAAACAAAGCAGTTTAAAAAAAAGAAAAAAATCAAATCAGAGCAAACCATGTTTCAGCACAGCTATTATTTTTTTCCATATTTCCCCCCCTCTCTACTGATACGTAAAAAAAATATATATATTATATTATATTTTCCTTTTCTTAAATTATTTCTTTCAGCCTCAGTCCCAGCCGAAGTCCTGCCCTGTCATCTGGTAGAACTTCATGTTGAAGGGCCGGTAGAAGTCCCGCAGCCTCTGCACCACCTCCTGGTCGATGTCAGGGTGGGTCCTGCCTTTTGTCTTCCCCAGGCAGTGGGGTTTGCTGCTGCCCTCTGCCTTCTTCAGGCATGGGAAGCCCTTGGTTTTGTTGAAGTAGAAGTGTTTGTCGGTGATGATCCTCTTGAGGCCCAGGAAGTCCTGGACCCTGCCCAGCTCCCCTGCAGGATCACTGATCAGCCTCTCCCCACTGACAAAGAGGATCTGTCTGATAGGGAAGTAGAGGAGCCAGTTCTCCAGGTGTTTGGCATAGATGCCAATCTGGATGGCGCTCCACGAGGTGTCGATCAGGCCTGTAGTCCTGTTTTTGAAGGTCAGGCTCTCAAAGGTGGGGATGTCAGGCTTCTTGGAGAGCGTCTGAGTGTAGTCTGAGATGGCTCTGGTCACAGGGTCCCGCACCACCACGATGAGCTTGGTGCCCTTGGACATGGAGGAGATGCGGGCTGGGGCCTCCTTGGTGACAAAGTAGCTGGGGGTCTTCTCCATGGTGATCTGCCCCTCCAGTGTCCTGGGCATCAGGTCCCTGCCAGAGGGGGAACGAGGGACATGTTAGTGCCAAAATCCCCTGGGCAGGGTCGGGGAGCTGGATGTTGGCAGTGCTCTGGGGATGTCCTGGGGATCAAGGGCAGGATGGTCCTGAGCCTCCTGCCTCTGGCCCAGCCCTTCCCTCCTTGCATTTATTGTCAGGAGGCCCATAATGCTCTGATTCTGCAAACACCTGAGCTCATCATTGATTTCCCACTTCCTTTCACTGCACATTTGCCTGGAATTAGACCTGAATTCACAGAATTCACAGAATCACTGGGTTGGAAGAGACCTTCAAGATCATCGAGTCCAACCCAGCCCCAACCCCTCAACTCAACCCTGGCACCCAGTGCCACATCCAGGCTTTGTTAAACACACCCAGGGATGGTGACTGCACCACCTCCCCGGGCAGCCATTCCAGAACTTTATCACCCTTTCTGGAAAAAACTTCTTCCTAATATCCAGCCTATATTTCCCTTGGTGCAGCTTGAGGCTGTGTCCTCTGGTTCTGTCAGTGCTGCCTGGAGAAAGAGCCCAAGCCCAGCTGAGCACAGGCACCTTTCAGGGGGTTTAGAGAGTGATGTCTCCTTTTCTCCAGGCTAAACAACCCCAGCTCCCTCAGTCGTTCCTCACAGGGCTTGTGTTTCAAGCCCCAATTCATTTTGCCTGTTCAAGCCCTGCCCTGTGGATGGGATCCCACCTCCCTTCTTGCAATGGTAGGAACACAGCACATCTCCACCATCCTAATGCCCTACCCCTTTAAATTCCTCCCTGCCCACACTGGGGTTTCCTGCACAGAGGCTTAAATTCCCTGGAAAAACAGTGAATTCCTGGAGTAACAAACTCCCTTCCTGTAGGACAGGGGAATTTTCAAGGGCCAGGATGCAATACTTAATTTTTTGGGATTTCTAAGGAGGCAGCAAGTTGGTGCCACATAAAAATGTGCAACATCAGCCCCCTGACCTCAGCAATTTCCTTCCTTCACCCGAAGACATCCCACACACTGCTGCTTTGGGAAGCTCTCCTAGATTGAAGTGGGAAGGGGCTTGGAGCTCAGGCCAGGGTCCATCCTCCTCCATGGTTCCCTTGAGAGTTCAGAGCCCTCCTGGGCCAGGACTGGGTGTGATTTGCTGAAGAGCCACAGGACCTGGTGGTTGGATACCCTGAGCTCCTTCCTGTTAAACAAGGCACACCAGGAAGGTGTAGGAGCCATAGGAGCAGGTGACTCCCAGCTCCTCTCCCTCTCCTCCTCATCCTTCTTGCATGCCACACCACATCCCATCCCTCACACACATCACTCCTACACCACACCCAGACCCACTGATGCCTCAGGTTTTAGCTTTTATATTTTTCAGATTCTGTGCTGCTTTAGTGTGTGGGTCTGGGCTTCATATTAGGGGATGGTGAGCTCTCTTCACAGAGTAGGGAGACAAAACAATTCCTTCTCTAGCTGGGGACCAAGGACAAATGATCCAAATCTCAGGCCCAAGAGCACAAACAACGTGGGCTGAAGAGAGAAAAACAAGAAGGATGGGACTGCATGGGCTAAAGCTGGAATTGGACAATGAACTCCAATCTGCAAATGGAGCAGAACTGATCAAAGTGAGAGACCCCGTGACCAGGGGTCCATTTTTTGTGACCATTCTGGTTCTTCTTGGGTGTAGCCCTGGCTGGGCTCTTGTGCTGCCCAAGGTGGATCCATTGAGGTCTTTTAATAAATCCCTGCTTTATTCTTTAACTCTGTCCAGCCTCTGTTCTAGGCCAGCCTTCACAAGGCATCTCCAAGAGCATCTACAAAATTCCAGACTCCTACCCCCCCCATCATTTAGTGACACACAAATCCATCCTGCCTCCCAATCCATCCTCAGCAGTTTCCCTCTCCACAGCTGATCTTCCCAAGGTCTCATCCTTCCCAGGGGGAATGGGGGATGGATGGGGGGTGGCTGCACCCCAGTGAAGTTCAGCACCATGCCAGTGCTCCTGGCAGCTGCAGCCCCCCCACCTGCCCCCTTGGCTCTGACCCTGTGTGAGCTGCACTGCTCCCTGCCCTCCTCACTGCAACCAGCCTGCAGCAGCAACATCTGGTTTGCAAACCTCTGCAATATGCCAGCAAAATTGAGCCCATCTATCAAAGAAGCAACAATGAAAAGCCAACAGCAGCTAAAAACAGCAATAATAACCAAACCCCAGGCTGTTATGTTACAAATGAGAGAGCAAGGAATGGCCTTTCCTACAGCAATTCCCTTTGCAACCACGTTACACAGAGGCTGAGCAAAGACACAGACCCAGAGAAGTCAAACTTCTGCTGAGGGGTTTCTGTCTGGGGGAAACTCCAAGAATTTGGGACATTCAGGGAACAAACAAGCTGAGGAGTATGAAAGAGCTCTCATGCATCCTGAAGATGTGAAGACAAAGGGAATCAGGGCTGACAGTAAGTGTGGTGTTAGAGCACCCAAGGATCCTCCCTGCCTTCATGGCTTGGGATGAGCTGCCAATGGATGTGACAACAAACACCTTAAAGCAAACTGCAAAGGGGAAGTCTGCTCTCTGTTAGCTTTTCCCTGCTCAGCAGCTTTGCTGCAGCTTGATTTTCCTCCTGAGACATGCCCAGGGTCTGGCTGGGAATTGGAGCACCCCAGCCTGAGGCAGTGGTGGGAAAGGAAGTCTGTGGTGGTGGCAAGTGCTGTTTTTAAGGAAGTGCCACTGAAGGGGTCATTGCAGGGAAAACTGTTCTCAAAGAAATGCTGCTCTTTCTGAAAGAGCCCCACAGCTCTGCAATCAGCTTGGGTCCTGTGGAAAAGTGTAAGGAAGGGCCAAATCTGCTGCCAGAAATGCAACACGGTCACAGGGTGGATGGGACCCTCTAGATAGGGGGGAGTAGCAGGGCAGAGAGGGAACATGAACTGTCTGAGGGGGCTTATTTCATCTCTGACTTCTCCACAGAAACAGTGCCAGAATTCTGTCCCCAGGAAGGAGCCAGACACCGTGGTGACAGGCATGTGACAGAGCTGGCAGCCCTGGGGAGAACACAGAGCCTTCTCCATCACGGAGCTATCAAACAGGCAGGACAGAGAAACTGAGGCACAGCCAGCATCGTGGCTGATGCACACCCAGAGGGGTGTGTGCTGCTCCCTGGGCCACTGCTGCCACCAGCAACTCATCTTCTTCTTCCCCCACCATCTCTCTTTTTCTTCCAAATCATTTTAAGCAGTGACTCCGCAACAGGAATTTATAAAAAACCCAAAAGCCGCTCTCACAAGCACTCCCCTTCCCCCACCTCCAGCCCACACTCCCAGAAGTGCCATTACAGCATGTTCAGGAGACGATTGAAAAGAAAGATGCTCTAGCAAGAGTGATAACTTGATGTAACCAGGAGCGTGGATGGATATATAAATTCAAAAATGCTGCCTAAAGAGATTAATTCCTCCCTCCCATGAGGCCAGCTGCTAAGCCCAGGGGCTGTGCTGCCCCAGCAGCTCTCACAAGGCTCTGTATTTGCTTTGATGAGCTGTGAGTGTACATGGGAGTCAGCTGAGCCTCCTGCTCTGCCTTCCTTTAGATCTCAGGTGAAATCGATACATGGAAAGATGCATTTCAGGAAACTGAGACAAATTAAAAAAAAACCTCCAAGAAGAGCTGTGAGACTGAGGAAGCTGAAAGGAGAGGGGCAAAAGATCAGAGAGATCTGCAAGGAAAAAAAGATAATCACTCATTGTGTTGTTGGATGTAAAATCAAACCCAAGTGGCATTAATAGCAAAAGGACACCCTTGCCACTGATTTTAATGAGGATGGATTAAGCTGAGCTTGCAGCAAAATAAGAGGCAGGAATAGTCCTAGGAGAGGACAAGGAGCCCTGGGTCTCTCCTATCCTTACCCATCCTGCTGTAGAAGCATTCTCTCTACACAGAGATAATGCTCAGGGAAATTTTGGTGTTATTGGAGGGATCCACGATACAACTGCCATCCCTCAGAGGATGCTGCATACTCACAAAACAAGTCAGGGGCCTTGAAATTTCCTTAGTCTCTGCTCTTCCATCCCCATGGAAGCATTGCAAACCATGCAGGATTAGTGTGTCACCTGCTGAAATACTTGTGGCTCTTTCCCTTGGGTGAGGTCAGAAAGGTTTCCAGCAGCACTGCTTCATTCCCACTGTCAGGAAACAACCCCTGCATTATTTGCTTCCACAGGATGTGCTGAGGTGGCTGTCCTGCCACCATGGCATGGTCCCTGTGCCCAGTGCAGCGAGGTCCCTCCCAGCACACAGGTTTTTACCATCTCCAGTACTCCAGAGGAGTTGAAGAAAGTAGATCAGATACCAAGAAGAAATTCTTTACTAGGAGAGTGGTGAGATCCTGTCACAGGTTGCCCAGGGCAGTGTTCAAAGCCAGGCTGGACACGGCTTGGAGCAACCTGGGCTAGTGAAAGGTGTCCCTGCCCATGGCAGGGGGCCTTGGCATGAGATGAGCTCCAGTGCCCTTTCCAACCCAAACCATTCTGGGATCCTGTGGATACAGTGCACTGAGCTATGGTGGGATCAAAGGGACAGTCCTCCGAGCACATGGGACACACTGACACTTTCAGGAACTCAGAAAGTACCCCAAAAACCAGACCTGGTGGCAGCCAGCCACCTACACCTGTGCCAGAGCACATCACATTGCTGAGTGAGTGCCCTGGTCACAGCTACTGCTGCTGGGGACAAACAAGCACACCATTTCTAAGCCACCTTCCCAAACACAGCTCTGTCCAGAGGCCGAGCCTCTCCTGCCCCAAATCTGCTCCCTGTGACTGCTGCTGGCACACAGGGAGGGTCCTGGGAGCTCCTGAGCCCATCCTTACGGTGCATGCTGGTGTTTATTTGAGCAAGCCTCACTATTTATGGATCTCATTACATCTGCAGCCAGCAGCAGCTGTTTCCACACTGTGTCTGTCAAGCAGCATCTCAGCAAATCTGCCTTCCTGTTCCTCCCTCCTCTCCTGCCAGCTAAGCTCCCTCTGAAGTTTAAGTCTGACTGACATGGGTGCAAACCTCCACGTACAGTGCAGCCCCCAAGGCTCCTGAGGTGTCTTCTCTGGCCCCATCCAAACCCCCAGCACTGACCACAGCCAGGGGTCCCAGCCCCAAATCCAGCCTGTGCAGCAGGGCAGGTGACAGGGGGACAGGGCAGGCAGCCATGCCCATCCAGCCATCCATGCTGTGCCCATCAGCACATCCTGGCAGAGGTGTCTGTGTGTCCCACAGCCCAAGGGCTGTGCCAGGGTGTTGGATTGAGCCCTTTTCTGATCCAGAGATGGGGCAACTGAGAGGTGTTTTAAAAACTTTTATTCCATTTTCAGTCTCATGAGCAGGGTGAGACAATACAGATGTTATAATTCACACCATCACAATCAGAAGCCAACTATTTCCTAATTACAATATATTATAAGTGTTTCTTGGGCTATCAGCTTTTGCCACACCATGCTGTAAATGCCTTAAAGCCAATCACCTAAAATTACTCTTTGTAGGCCCTACTACAATGCATCTTTCATAGTTCTATTTCTCCAAGGTATCTAGTATTTTTTTTAAGGCCACTCTTTGAAACTTGTTTCCAGTTCCACTTCTCTCTCAACAATGTCTGTCTTATTCCATGGCATTTCTAAGTCAGCATTTCTTATCTCAAAGTTTGCATACAGATGCAGAATATGTGAGTCTTCTGTCAGGCTTGGAGAATTCTCTACAAACCCATTTCCCACACCAGGGGTCCTCAGCAGACCCTCCCAGCTGCACACCAAGTGCCATAGGCACCTCCACTCCTTTCACCATTGGGTTTAACCACCCCAGCACTAAAAACAAAACACTCCAGGAACCTCACTGCTCCTGAATGGACTGGGACACCAAAGCTCCCAGTGCAGCACTGAAGGAGGTAACAGCTGCTATCACCCTGTCCTGAGGACACAGCCAGGAAGCCTCATCCCTTCCTGAGGAGCTGGAAAATCCATCTAAGGAATGTCATGGAGGATGCAGCTTGTTTGCTGATAACTCCAGAGCTGAAGATCCCTCCTGGACCTCAGGCTGTGACCTTGCTCAGGAGGAGCAGCAACAATCTGAGGGCTGAGGGCAGGGCAGCCAAGCCACACAGAGCCGAGCCAGGGCAGGAAGCAGCGGTGTCCCCAAGATAAGGGGGTCCCACACCCCCAGGAGACCCCCTCAGAGCAGCACAGTGTGACCTCATGTGTGGCAATCACATATCCTCTGAACAGAGAGAGACAGAGCTGTCCCAGGATTTCCTGGGAAGCTGTGAGAAAGCTCAGAGAAAAAACTAAAACAATTATTATCTTAATCTCTGCACCTGGCAGGCAATCTCTGTTTGTCACAGATGTTTATAAGAAGGAGTTGTCCCTTCTTGACCAATAGGTGAGAGAAGATTCCTAAAGGCCAATCAAGCCTTAAGTCCACCACTGTTTCTATAAGAACTGTGGATTTCTAATAAAAAAGTGTTTTTCATGCTTTCTAATGATGGAGTGTCTGTATCACCTTGGTCTGTCCCCGATACCCCTTCGCTGACACTCATGTCACCCCCCTTCGGGTCACCCCCCTTCGTGTCACTCCCTGCCTGCAGAGCCACGGGGCTGTGCAGTGAGGGGCAGCATTTGCACGCAAAGAGGGGGCTCTGCCTGCCAGCCCCGTGCCCCTGCTGTGCCTCCCGTGCTCAGCTCCTGTCCCACTGCTCTCCCGGGGATGGAGAGTGTGTGGATCAGAGCTAATTACAGCACGCAAACCCTCTGTCTAATTGCTCTGATGAATTATTGACGGGCTGAGCTGCTGCTCTGAGGGCAGCAGGTAGTGGGGAGCACTGTGCTCAGGCAGGTGCTCAGGGGCCTCCTGGCTCCTTGTGCTGAGAAATGATCCCGATGTCCCAGCATCCCATGACCAGTCTGGGAGAGGAAACTGTGCCAAGAGGTTCCCAAAAAATCCACCGTGCTGGAAAGCACATCTGGAGACCAGCAGTGCCTAAGTGCTATTGACAAGCAGAAACTCCCTGATGTCATTAGCCCTGCAAGCCATTGATTTTCTCTGCTGGAACAAGAAACTCATCGGAGCTGAGGCAATCACAGGTGGCACTACCAGCTCCTCTGGGCTGTCCAGCTGGGGTTTGGAAAAGGGCTGTTTCAGAGGTGTTTTCTTTCCAATGGCTAATTGCTGGTAAATCCCAGCCCTCTGCCTACCAGGAACAGATGAAGAGCCCCAGGGCTCTTGGACAGAGCCCCTTCAACATGTGTCCATCCTTTGTATGGGAATGGAGACACCACCAGGCATCCTCTAAAGGATCTTTCTCTGCCAGGGTTGGGGCTGGGTTCATCTGTTTCCCCCTTGGGCTGGCCATGAGCTCTTCACCCCAGCCTCAGAGCCCCTCTGCCAGCACTCCCAGCAGCTCCAGTGAGTGGGGTCAGTCATGCACTGGGAAGGACAAACTCCTCGTGTCCCATCAGACCTGGACCCAACACTCATCACCTCTGGTCTCTCCAGTACCATGTTCAGTTTAACCCCAGCAGTGGGCAGAGCTCCACACATAAGGCATCAGCCCTTTGCCAAATTCTTGTAGCACCAGCTGATTCTTACAAGGGAGAAAAATCAGGCTCACAGTGATTTCATCACATTCCCAATGCCTTTCCCAAATGAAAAGGGATTCTTTATTACAACCTGCTGACTCCCCTCTATGTCATGTCATACCAAAGGAGGATTTTCCAGCTGAGACAATGGACATGATCCTTTTACATCCCTTGCAAGTGCAAATCTAGAGCTCCCTTTTGCCATCCCACCATGCACGAGGGTCAGTCACTGCTGGAAGAGGACAGCAGAGGACATGGCTGGACATGAATCACATGAACCCAGCACTCACCTAAAGCAGAGTTTTGCTGGGAAGTCCTTGCCTGTTTGTCCACTGCATGTCTGTGTCGCTTTGATTTTCTCAAGTTTTATTAAGCCTTCTGATGTTTGTATTTTTTGTATAAATTTTCTTATGTACTTTATGTAAATAACTTATTGTTCTTCATTCCTTTATGGGGGACAGGCAATGATGGACTGTTGGGTTGCCCAGTGACATTGAGGAGGTGGCACTGTAACCCTCTAATGACAATAGTATTTCAGAAGGATATATATATGGAGTCAGATGTTTTAATAAAGAGTTTTTTAGTTTGCTTTGACCAAAGCTACTCCGTGTCCTTCTTGTGCTGCCCCAGGGTAGCATGTCTGCACCATGGAGAGGGAGCTCCCAACCTCTTTCTACCACACAGCAGGATGCCAGGAGCCACAGCCTCGACAGGGATCAGCACAGCCTTCAGCCTGGACCTCCCCCTCCTCAATTACGATCTTAAACCACCCAATTTTGGCACCTGCATTGCAATTTTTGTTTGTTTTAAATATGTGCCTGTGTGGGCTGGGGTTTGTGCCCAGCTAAGATGTGACTCCGTGTCGAGATGGCACATGTTCTGAAAAGTTCAGACACTGAGGGATGAGAAAAAAAATGGGTGCAAATGGCCCAGCACCTGATATAAATAAATCTCAATCTCATTCTTCCTCCCTAAGGGCACCCCTGAAGTCTTCCATGGGTACATCCTCCAAGACATCCTCACAGGAGCTGCTGCTGGTCTTGGTGGGACCAGGACTGCACCTTCCCCCACCTGGACCCAGGGGAACCCTCTGGGCTCAGCCAGGACAGGAGGCTCTGTAATTGGGAGAATATGGAAAAACCTCCATCCCCAAACCAACAACCACCTCATGTCTCTCTCACTCAAGGGTCTCCAAGACCACACATTTCAGCCCTGACTAAGCAAATCATCTTAAGGAGAGAGGTTAAAGAACTATTTGTTATTGGAAGTGTCTCCCTCTTTAGGATTCGTTTTTTGATAAATTAACTCCAGCTTCATTACTTCATGATATATTTCCCTTGACATTTAATTATACTTACACCAAACACATTAAGCCAATCAGTCTGAACAGCTTCTTATTAATATGCAAATTTCTCCTTTGAAAAGCCATGAATCTGTGAAAAATCTCTACAGGCTTCAATTAGGCCCTTTTGGGAAGTTGGGAAGTTCCCTGAGAAACACCCTCTTGGCCCAAGGCAGGAATCCAGCCCCACAGACACTTCCTGGTGCCTGGTTTGGAATGGGAAAAGAGTATGCTAAAGCACCTTCTCAGGTCTGGAGCCACGAGCATGAGAGGTTGGATCTTGCAAACCAACAAGGTGTTGGCAGCTTATCCCCATCCCAGCACCCTTCCATGGGAACCACGGCTTGTCCTGTGTGCAAGTCATCCTCCTCTGGGGCCACAAATGGGAGGTTCATGTGGGAGCTGCAGAATATTCCCTGAAACATCAGCTTTTAGCAAAACAAACAGGAATCTGCTTCTCCTGGTGCCATGGGCAAATGGGACGTGATTTGCATTAGGCAAATAAATGGAACTACACAATTAACCATCTGCCCTGGAACAGATTTAAGTTTTGCTTTAAAGCATCACTTCCAGCCTCCCTCCACTCTCACATCCATCTGAATGCTGCAGGATTTTCTGCTGGGAACTCAACTGGGAATTAATTCATTGAATCATTCCTATAATTGCACAGAAACATCAGTGGAGGTAGCACAGCCCTGGTGGCCTTTGGCCTCACGGATGTGTTTCCTGTGGATTACACCAATGGACAAACCACAAAACTGCTTCAAAACCTCCCAGAGCCTCCAATTCCCACCAAGAGTCTTTAGTCACCAAACCAAGATGATTTCCTGGGAGCTGCTGAGTGCCACATCATCATCTTGAGAAAAAGTTACCCATTTCATCTTATTTCAAGAGAAGTTGCAGGTTTTCTTAAAAAACATCTGATTTTCTGTAATTTTTTTTATTCCCTACAGTTAGACATCAAGATCAGAAATACATTGCAATCAGTGTACTATATAAATAGTCCAATTTTGGGAAACAGCTCTCATGAGCAATAAAGAAACCCAATTTACTATGCACTATAATAAAAATATCTCTTTTACCATATAAATCAAACCAAAGTGAGCAGATAAAAAAAAAATAAATTCAACCTTCCTGGTTTCTGCCCACAGGCACAAGCAGACAGCCCTGGGGAAGGGCTCGCCTGCCCTGTATAAATATATACAAGAGCAAATCTGTTAAAAATTGCAGCCACCACTTTGTTTTCTAAAGGTCCCAGTTTATCCTTCGTCAGAAGAAGGAGGGCTGGGGAGAGGTCGGCCAGAAACACAATCCTTTCCTGTATAAACACCACAGCCTGTGCTGGTTTTAAGTGCATCATATGGTCTATATTTTATATGTGTATATATATAGAGAGAGAGAGAAAGAGAGATTTTTCAAGCCAGTCAGAGACATAAAGTGATCTTATATCATCTAAAACCAACAATCAGACTTGGACTTCTGGCAGTTTTCCTCGCAGTCGTCCCTGCCACCCCCTGCCCCTTCCTCCCAGCTGCTGGAGCACACTGCTGTCTGCCCCCATTATTTTTCACAAAGGCATATAAATCACTGTGGAAACTCTTATTATCTTATTTTCCCTCTGCTTCTCTCTTGTCTGTTTGGAGAAAAATTAATGCATTTGTCTCTGGAAAAATGTGCAGTCTCTATAATTCAGTTTTAAAACAAGCACAACTAGCAAATGGATAGACCTCCGTTAGGAGACTCATTTTTCATGTGGATAATTGAACCCTTCCCTTCGATTTTTCCTCTGGGTGTTAAAGACAACTGATGCCTTCCTGGAATTTGCTTATGTCTCAGAAAGGTGGAAAGACAAGACAGACAGAAAAGGCAGAAGAGATAAAGAAAGATGAGACAGAGGGAAGAGAGGAGAGGAGAGTAGAGGAGAGTCCGAAGCACATCTTAGAGCCTTGGCTGTCTCTGTAGAGGGAACTTGGGGAGCCCCCAGGCAAACATCCTAGATGGGATTTTTCCAAAAGCTGGGGGAGCTTTGATTTGGACAGATTCTCACCACCTAGGCTGCTGAGGAAATCCATCCCCATCACAGGGACAGTTCAGTGTTCTGCAAACCCATGGATCACCAGCACCATTGTGTCCTGCCAGAACCCCAAACCCAGATGTGGCCTGGGACACAAACACTGCATGGCTGATGCAGTTTCATCCTGATGCCTCTTTTGAAGGCAGGGAAACTCCCTTCAAACTCAGGGAATCTCCACTGCTTCCCTCCCACTGCCAATGGCACATCTCCCCCCAGCAGAAAATGGGAACCCAAAGCATCAGTTCTCCAGAAAAAGTCCCCCAGACTTACAAACCCCAAAAGTCACAGCCAGCTTGAAAATAATCCCCATCTCTGGTGCTGGGGGATGCCTCTGTCCACATGCTGATCCCTTATCAGCTCTGGGGCTCAATTCAGAAGCCAGACAAAAGAGAAGAGTCAAAAGAGTAACACAAACAATCACCCAGAAGTCAGGAATAATTCCAGAAAGGCCACAATCAAGTGAGTGCTCAGGCCAGCAAAAACTATTGTTCCTTTGTCTCTCACTACATTATCTCTGTCCCCTGGGAGCTGAATTATTGCCTGCAATACATAATGCAATTTGCTCATTTTCCATGTCTGCCTCATTTTTCTTTGGTGCAAGTGCAGGCCATGCACCCTCACTGCAGTGCATGTGCTCCTCCCGTGGAAAAGGAGAAGGATGGCACAGGAGTTGGATGGGAACTGGAGCTGGAGAGAGGGGTGGTTGAGAAGCTGCAGACAACGTAAAGGGAATAAAATGTTGTCTGAAAATTGGAAGGACACAGAAAAAAGACTAAATTGAGGTGATTTGTGAAAAAAACCCAAAACTGTTCCTCCATTTTCCTTCCCTCTGAAGAAAAGCCACCAAATCTCAGAGACTGAAAATCAGGACCTCGTGAGTGCAGGGGTTAAACTAGCTAAATTAAGGCAGCTGAAGCTGGAGGTAGGGAAATAATATTGGAAGTGGGCAGTGGATGCAGCAGGCTGGGACCCACTGGGCTGTACAGCACACCTGGGGTGCTCTGGACATCCTTGTGTCTCTGGAGATTATGGAGTGGCTGCTGGGGTTTTGGGAGAAAGGAGATGGATTTTCTCTCTTATCTGCAGGGGTAAAAGGATCTGTCAGCCAGGATATTGTTGTGGAGTCCTGAACAGTTCAGCAGAGATTATGATAAAGTTTTGGAAATTCCTGTGGCATGCCCTGGACTGCTGGAGATGGTGTGTGTACATCTGTGTGTGTATCTGTGCCTGCAGAGGGTTTTATGAAACACCCAGACACCTCAAAAGACCTCACTGTTGAGAATAGAGGTTGTTCCTTAAATTATGCTGAGAAGTGACTTTTTTATGTATCAGTACACATCTCCTCCTGCTGCATGGCTAAAAAATCCTTTATTTGATTACAAAAAAGGGAGCCTGACCTCAGACTATAATCTAAAATACATAGAGTCACACAAGTTTACTCTTGCCACGGTTCTTCATCCTTCCTCTGCCAATTCTTTGTCCTTTTGCTAAATGAAACTTTAATGGCTGAGAAAGGGCTCTGTACTTTCATTCCTGGAGCAGAGCAGTCAAGTGCAAAGGGGGCAAAAGTCTCCAGAAAACAGAAAGCTGAAAAAGATTCATTCCTGGCCTAATTTGCAAGTTCTGGGCAAGGCAAGGGCCAGTGCTGAGGAAGCTGCAGAGGGATGGACACTGGTGTCTCCAGCCCCACAGCCAAGGCAGGGAGTTCAGCCACTACTCACAGGATCATGCAGCAAGAGCTCTTCCCTGAGCTCAGCAATTCCACCTTCTCCCAGGGAATGCATCACTGTCTGATCCAGTATTGGAGTCATCTGACATATTTCAGGAAGTTTTAGTTTGCAGCAGATCTAAATTTCATGAGTAAATGACACAGCAGCCAGCTCAGCTCTGACTGGTCTGTAGGTTTGTGCCATGCTCACCTTTGTGTCAGGGAAGGGATGTGGAGGCTGAAGTTTGGGCATTAGTGTGACACTCAGGTTGTTCAGCGTGAATACAGTTCAATAATGTGAAAAGAAAAAAAAAAAAAGAAAAAAAGAAAGAAAGATGAAGTGTTCTCCAGAATATGGATGGATGAAAAAAACCCCAATTATTGACCTCAAGTTCATAAGTTAACTTGAGTCATTTGGATCCAGGTCAATAAACACTGCCCTTCCTCACCCAACTCTGAATGTGGGCTGGAGGCTTCAGATCAGCTGCTGAAGATGACTCCAGCCTCTCCTTTTCCAGGGCTGCCCTGCTTAGCAAGACCAACCCAACTTCACCATTCATTCCTCAGCATCCAAAGACAAAACCCTCTTTCTCTTCCATCATGCTTCCCTGGGAATACAACAGGAAACACAGGAAGAACTGACTAAGCCCACGCTGGCACTCTTTAGAGCAGCAGGGATTTTAAACCCCACAGCCCACCACAAGTCACCCACCACCCCATGGTGGGTCTCACCCTGCAGGGAAGTGGGACCACGGGCACCCCTGGCTTGGTGTGATCTCTCCATTCCAACATGGAGAGCCACAAAGGGATTTGGAAAAGGATTCTGAGCCTTGGGAGCCCAGGTCTTCTGCTCTTAAGCCACTTTGGAAAGACCAGACAGGACCCCTGGCGATGAAGATTTTGAAGTGTGATCAAAGAGACTTGACATAGCAAGGAGGATTAATGTTTCTGCAAACACACAGAGAAAGCTTCTTAGTTATTCCAGTGGGGTTTTTTCCAAAGGGGCCTAAGGGAGTTAGGCACTTAAAACTCACTCAGATCCTTTATTTAGTTTGCAAATCGTGCACTGGAGCAGTGCAGCACTGAAGCATTACTTTTGGAGCGTGTCTGCTTGAGTGAAAAGCTGAATTGATCCTGGCTGTATTGGTGGCCTCCTGCAGCTGCTCCTTCTCCACATTCAGGGAGCGAGTCTGCCTGCGGAAACAGCTGAGGGTACAAAGTATCTGAAGAAATAAAATAGGACACCACACTGAAACCATGTGGGCTGTGTGTTCAAGGGGATGGCTGGGAGCAGCTCCAGGTCTGATCCCTTCCACAGGAATTTGTGCTGGACATAAGGAGCTGGAGGTATGAATGATCTCCTTCTGGGCAAGTCCTCCCTGGGTCTCACCACCATCTCTAAGAAAGCTGCAGGAAGCAATTATTTCATGACTTTGGTTACTCTTCACTGTTCACATCTCCCTGCTGTTTTTTTTCTCCATCTCCAGCTTTTACAGTCACAAACTGTAGAAAGAAGTCACCGTGGGGGTTTGTTCCCCAGCTGGTTACATACTCATGATGTCCTAATCATTCTACCACCCCTTCTAATCCTATTGCACAGGGTTCCAACTGGGGAAAAAGCAATATGAGGAAGCTGGGAAAAAGACAGAAACAATAAACAAAGAACCTGTTTTCACACAAATATTCCTCATCATAGTAATGATAATAATACTAATAATAATAATGATGAGAAATGCAGATCATGGTCCGGCTGCCTTCCAAACCTTCCCACAGGGTCCCCTGGGTTTCACCTCACCCACCTCATCACCACAAACTGGTCAGAGAGGCCAACAGGGAGCACAACACAAACGGGCTGTTGGGAAGCATGGCACACATGTGACATGCTATTGTCCCTAATTTGATTAATGAAGCCATCACGCTAAGGGAGCGTTTTACACACCCCCAGCACCTTGTTACTAACCCACACCAGCAACTTCCCAGCACAGTATTAATTCCCCAATACTTGCCTTTCTCAACTTTGTCAGGTAATTGTTTATGAAAAGATGAATGTACACAATAATACCGGGTGAAGGGAGCTGATGTATGTGGTGTTAATGAATGAAATAATCAGTTTGGTAATAACTGGCATGTGTATTTGTCAAAAGGGAACCAGCAGGACATTAGCATTCTGCAGCCACCAAACCTTTATCTCCTGGTCTTGTGTTTGACAACCGCCCCCAGATAGTCCATGAATAAAATACAGAGTAGTACCCAGACATAATTAAACTGCCAATGTGGATGTACCTAAATGAACTTGATATCTTAATGACACTAGATAGCAGGGGAATAATGAAGGCGGTGTGAAAGGGACGTGCATAATGAGCACAGACATCGCGGCCGGCGCTGCCCGCGGGGACGGCGGCTCCTCGTTAGCACAACCAGCACTGCCACTGCTCCCACGCCACCCAGGGGACCCTGCCAGCCCCACCCGTGCCTGTGCTGAGGACACAGTGCCACCCTTCAGGGGGCAAGGGCTGGTCCTGCCATGCTTGCCAAAGCACAGGACATGTCTCGCCCTCCCTCCTCCAGAAATCCCTCCTTTGCCCTGATGCCCTGTGAAGGCTGACCCAAACAGAGGCTGGACAGAGTTAAAGAATAAAGTAGGGATTTATTAGAAGGTTTTAATGGATCCACCTTGGGCAGCATAAGAGCCCAGCCAGGGCTACACCCAAGATGGACCAAAATGGTCCCAAAATGCACGAGCGGGCACGGGGTCTCTCACTTTGATCAGTTCTGCTCCATTTGCATTTTGGAGCTCATTGTCCAATTCCAGCTTTAGCCCATGCAGTCCCATCCTTCTTGTTTTTCTCTCTTCAGTCCATGTTGTTTGTGCTCTTGGCCCTGAGATTCGGATCATTTGTCCTTGGTCCCCAGCTAGAGAAGGAATTGTTTTGTCTCCCTACTCTGTGCAGAGAGCTCACCATCCCCTGATATGAAGCTCAGAACTGCACACGAAAGCAGCACAGAATCTGAAAAATATAAAAGCTGAAACCTGAGGCATCAGCCCCATCTCTCTGCACCTAACCCTGCCACATCTGCTCTGCACAGCTCTGGCATGCTGCTGTGCAGCACAGACGTGATTTTAGGAGCACTTAACGTGATTAAATTACCAGACATGCTCCTTTTTAATGTTTTTTTTTTCAGCACAGAGATGTTTTTCAAGGAAAGAAGCTGTTCCTTGGGGATGGGAACTTCAGAGGATGTCCCAAGATAACTCAGCAGCACAGAGCCACAACCTCTCATTCCCATCACATCCACTGACACTGAGCCAGATGTGTCCTCTCCCAGCACCTATGGGTGCAATCCTTCCTCTAGAGGATGCTGGACACCCCTGGCAGTCATCCCAACTGTCCCTAGAAACCTGGTCCAGTGTGAGACAGAATTTACACCTCAAAGGCAGGTTTGATCACTCTCCTTTGGGGCAGCACCCCACTGGGCTCCTACCCCACACTGCTCAAAAGGTAATTGTTACTTACTGCTCTAATGGTTCCAATTTTGGCAGCAAATGAGCAATGCAGAGTAAGTATCAGTCTTATTAAGAAGTAATAATGGGAAACTGGAGCATGTGCTACCGGGGAAGGAACACTCCCCCAGTACACAGAATGCAGCCTGGCTGGTATTTGACAGCAGCAGAGTCCCTGCCTTCTGCTGACAGAACCTCAAGATATTTGAATACAATAAGCTCAGCATGTAGGAAAGCAACTGGTGCAATAGGCTCGGCTTGACTCTGTTGTGATGTAATTGATTGAAGGCTTAGAAATTGTCACAAAGCCAGCATGGGAAATGTGTCCTATCTCCCTCTATAAAGCAGATTAGGAAAAATTGCTTGATGTAAATGGGAAAAGTACAGCAGGTTTGGGGGAAACCATCTTAAATCCCTGGAAGTGTTCAAGGTCAGGTTGGATGGGGCTTGCAGCAACCTGGGCTGGTGGAAGGTGTCCCTGCCTACAGCAGGGGGCTTGGAATGAGCTGGTCTGTAAGGCCCCTTCCGAGCCAAACCATTGATGATTCTCTGATTCTGTCAAAGTCCAGTAACCAACACAGCCAGGACCAGCACAGGGAGAGCCAGTGCTGGGAACAACCTGCTGCTGGGTAGAGCATTGAGATTGATCAAGAAACATAACTCCTGTTAGGGCCAGGAAAAGGGAAAAGGTGGCACCAGGTGGTACAGCCTGCCCACGGAGGTGCCAGGTGGAAGCTGGGCATATGCCCCCCCCACCATGTCCTGAGCAATGACAGCCACCACTGCAACAATACAGCCAAGGTGCTTTGAGTTCCTGCCAGGTGAAACCCTCAATTTATTGCACTCAGCCCCTTCTCCCTACTGGATATTTGTCCCAATTCTTTAACCATTGCTTTCCTCCCTAGGAAAGACATCCCTGTGGTGCACCCTCATGAGACAGTAATGGGATTTCATTAGATTAAATAACTCCAATGAACCCCAGAGACCAACAGCACTTTAAACACGGAGCTCGGAGTTAGAATTACTGTTATTTAACATTGATTAGATTACAGGGTAAATCCAATTTCTCCCTAAGCATATGCTGGCTATGATTTGCCTAGTGGGAGATGTTAAGAACGGCATTCCTGGAAATCTCTGCTGAGGGAAGGGCCCGTGGCTGAGTCAGCAATGTCAGGGTGTCCCATGGGCTTATGCCTGAAAGTCCTTCTGCAGAGCAGGGCTCAGGGGATGTCCCCACTGTCCCTGTCCTTACTTTGCTCCAAAGCTGGAGGTGTAGGTAGATCTGCATCTGCCACATTGGTTTATCATCCCCTCCAGCAGGAACATCACCAGGAAATCATTGGGCCTCTCTGACCCACGGCCCTGCCTCAGCTGGGACTGTTAATCACTCCCCAAAGCTCCCCCCTGACTCTCTTCCCCCTGGAGTACCATGGCTTGTGGTTCCCAGCAAAGGATGTTCCTGGAGCCTCTGGCACTGCCCACCACTGCTGCTGCAAGGGGAGGAGAGAGGGTCAGTGCCTGGATCTCTCCCTGCTCCTCATCTCCAGGATCCTGTTGGAATCTACAGCTCTGGGATGGGAGTGGGCTGGAAAAGGTTGGTCAGGGCAGGAGTGAGATCATCTCAGGGTTCCACTCCTACATCTGGAGGTGTGGCAAGTGCCCTCTCCCTGAGGACAGCACGGGGATGGGATGGTTTCAGTGCACAGTGCACTTTCCTTCCCAGTGTGTGCCATGTGCTTAATGCCTGGCTTGGGAGATCAGCCAGGACAGAGCTTCCCCTGGACATCTTGGCTGATGCATCTTTGGAAGCTGAGGGGTCAAACAACTCCGAAAAGCATCCCCCACAGCTTGACTGCAGGGATGGCAGCACCAAGAAAGGGGACACACCCAGGCATCAGCTGTGACCCAGGGGTTTGCTGTCACTCTGCCAAACTACTCAAGTGCAATTAGGGAGCTGCGGGCAGATGAAGCTGTGAACTCCAAGGTGCAGCCCCCTCCACAGGCACAGCTCACAGCTCACTGACCCTGTCACATCACACCATGGGGACAGCAGGTCCCCAGGATGTGACAGGGGGCCACGACCCCCTGTGCAGGCAGGGCAGAGCTCAACCTGTCCAACACCAAACAAAGCAGCTCCGGCGCCGGGGCAGGCTGTGCTGCCCAGGGCTGACCCCGACCCGGGCACTGGTGATGGTCAAACTCAATTAACTGCTGTGTGCTGTGTGCTGTGTGCTGCATCTGGGTCAGGCTGGGAGCCCTGCCCCTGTCCCAGCCTCTCCAACTGCTTGCACGTCCTGCTAAATTCTTTAGGAGGTTGTTCCAGAGGAGGTGCTGGTGTGGAAGGAAGGGCAGCAGGGCCAGGAGCAGGCAGAGCAGCATCACAACTGGTGACAAAGGCAGATCTGGGTGCTGTGCTGGGCTGATCAGGGATCACACCCTGGACATGTAAAAACAAGATTTCAGCTCAGTGTGACTACCCTGTCCAAGCCTCTGGGCACCTTCTGTGTCTGCCTGTGGTCAGAGCAAACACAACCCAGGGAGGGCAAGGCTGGAGGGACAGATCATGGTGTTCACTGGCTGCAGGAAACCCAGTCCCAGCCCTCCCAGCTGCACCTTCAGCAATGAGCTCAGCTTTGTGAGCTCATCAGGCCCTTACTCACCACCAGGGAGCTGAGTGTGTCCCAAAGCCTCCTCAGCTGCTCTGGACGTGACACAGAAGATGCTGTCCTGGCCACAGCAATGCCCATGCTGGCCCCTGGACCTCCAGCTCTGCAGGTGCTCAACAAAATCCCATCCCTGGTCCTAAGGAGGGCCCAAATGAGCACCTGGACAAGAAACATTTGGTGTTCTGTGGGACACACATTGACTCTCAGCCATTCACACCCACCCACAGACTGTTTTGGGGTGTGATGGCCATTTCTACCCAAATTACCCAGACCATGGTGCAAAGTGGAAATGCTCCCTTCTTTGCTACAAACCACATGATGCCAACTGGAATATTCATCCCTGCACACCAGCTGGATTTTTAACCAAACAACACCAACCATAATTCCCCTCAGGTAACAGTTATGGGAAGATGAACCTCCCTGGGTCACCCTGTGATCCACAAGATAATTCCTGTGCCAGCAGCAGGAGCAGACCCCTGGGTCCCTCCCAGATGAGACTTGGCAGCTCCCTCAGCTGGACTTTGTTTCTGGTCCATCACACCTAGCAGCTCCTGATGCATTGTTCTTTGCCAAGCACTTCCAGGGTGCTTTTTAGACTCTTTTAGCTAAAAACCTCTGGTGGCAGCCAATTTCACAGCTTAATCTCACACTGTTTGAGAAAGTCTCTAATTCTGCTTCTTTCCAACTTGTTGGTGATAGTACAGATGGAGACATGAGAGAGGGAGGAAGGACAGCCACTGCCTCAGTAACCACCCCATGAAATCTCCTCCCAGAGGCTTCTGGACCCATGGAATGAACATGTCCAAGCCAGGGCACCCCAAGCCCTGCACAGGAGGTGTCTGTGCCAGCTGTCAACCCCAAACCACAGCTCTGCATGTCACTGCCTGTGCTCTGCTTGCTGCAGGCTATGAGATTTTCCTTTTGTGTTTTTATCCTCCTTTAAGAGGTGATGAGGGCTATAACAACCTTTGCCACACACGTACCAGAATGCTGAATACCAGGCAAACATTTAAGGGCAAATAATCATAATCACACAGCAGAGTTCAACAGTGCAGGAGGATGGGATTATTGCACAATATTCACTTTATGCCTTGCTGTGACACGCAGCTTTTGCAAACAGAAAAACCCAAATTGTCTTTCAGAACAACCATCTTGCAGCAATCAAAAGCAGAACACCCCAAAGCCCTGTGGTGGGGCTCTTCCAGCAGGTCCATGGACATGGAACAAAGGCAACTGGAACCAGCTGAAATGGCAGAGTTCATTTTTAGGGGCAGAGACCAGAATTACCCGAGATGGAAGTTAGCCCAGATGTGGGGATTAGCACCCTCAACCCTTGTGAGAGGCATCAGAAAAACTTTTCCTGACCTTCAGCACAAGCAGCAGGTTGAGGAGCAGCCTGGAGGATGTGGCTGGTGCCAAGGGAAGCTCAGCACATGCTGAACACCCATGGTTGATGCTTGTACCAGCCAACCTCCCCTCTCACCACAGCCAGGGGAGATCAACACTGCCTGAACACGTGCCAAGAGGTCCCACATGCTCAGTTTGATTCTGCTAGAGGCTCTGGGTGTTTTTCTGCCTCTTTCCCCAAGGGCAGAGTGGAGCATCCATTCCACCAGTGCTGCTGATGGCCATGGCACGGCACCAGCCTGCCAAACAAAGGGGCTGGGATCAGCCATGCCATGGCTTTGCCAACATTTTCTACCACCATGGTTTGGGGAAGTGAGAAACACCCCAGTTGAGGCTACTGACCCAATGTTTGTGTCTCACAGAAGGGAGATCTCCCTCACTTGTGGCTCTGGCACATCACCCAGGCTCCTCCTGCCATCACCAGTTTAACCTATGCAAATCACAGCTTGTCAATGGCCCAATACTAATTGCACCCACTAATTGCTTCTCCCAGCCAGGCCTGGGGACCCTGCCATGGGTGCAGGTCCCCCAGGAGCAGGGGAAAGCTGTGCTTTGCTGCACCTGGAGACCCAGGGACCTCCCAATAGCTTCTCACTGAGGCCCAAACCAAAAGCTGGCAAGGTACAACCGGGAGTTCAGCAATGCTGGGAACCAAAGGGATTTCAGGAGCAAGTTTCCAACTGAGGTAACAACTCTGGAGCCAAAGTGCAGCTGCAGAATGGGAAAAGCAACGTGTCCTGCTGGATATAGGGCCTTGAAGCACATCAGCACTGCGGGGTCACTGAGCTGCAGGGTGTTTGGGGTGGCTCAGCTGAGCCAGGCATCTCCTTGGCACAGCATCTCTCCTGGGCATCACATCTCCAGCCTTTCACTCACTAACTCTGTGCTGCAGGAGTCAGGACACAGAGCATCACCCAGGTGGGAAATCCAGACATTTCCTCACTTGTTCTACTGAGCCAATGCTTGGGGTTTGTCCCCATAATTAGGCTTCCCAAACAGTCCAGTTCAGACTGTGCAAAAGTGTTTAAATAATGTCAAAAGATGCTCCATGTTACAGTACAAGACCATGAAGGCAGAAGTGAAATGGCAATGACAAAATGCAACACTGAGAGCTGAAAGCTGCAGATATGAACACACAGAGCCACACATGGGAAAACACAGAAGGCAAAACTATTGATCTGGTGATCTTCCATAAAAGGCTTCCCCAGACAGCCTGGTTTATGGGAGGGAGCCCTCTTCCAATGGGCAATGGCAAAAAAAACCAGCCAGGCTTTTTGCAATTTTTAACAAAAAAAGACCCCACTGGAGAGAGAAATAAATAATTAAATAGATAAATAGCCAGCTTCCCGTCACAATGTTGCACTTGAACCTGAACATCTCTCTGCAGGGATTGATGTGAGAAGGGTGGCTGTGGAAAGAAATGATCCAGCTGTTAATATCCCAGCTTGCAGCCACCAGCTGTGCTCACAACTGGAGTCAAGGGGTAGAGTTGGGAGCCAGGCAGGATCCCACTGAAGCTGCAGGAGCTTGGAGCAAGAAAGGTCTCCAGATGCCTGGAATCACCCCAGTGGGATTTCCTTACGTGACACTTGGGCACAGCTGCTTGGCCATGGGGAAAACGACCACACGAGGCTTCCAAAGCTCCCCTGGGGCAGCAAGGAGAAGTTTCTCCTCTATCTCCCACTAGAGACATACCCAGCAGCCTGGGGGAGTTTGAGCAGGGATTTTCATATCCTGCAACAGATGGTGTTGCAAGAGAAAGAGCACATAACGAGTCTCCTCACTTCCAGGAAGCAAGAGGGATGGTCTTGCCACGCACGAAGGGAACCAGCAATTTCTTTTGCTGAAAGATTTCCTCCTGCAGAATCACATTATTCAATGGAAGAAATGCCAGGAATAATTCACTTCCTCGAGCAACTCTATTTATACTCTCACTGCGGGCACCATCCTGCTCACACCGCTCCTGGCACAGGGCTCAGGTGGGCGCGGTTTGGAGCTGAACAAGTTTAACCCCAAAACATGAAAAAGTGAATTTCTCAGGAGGTGGGTTAAGCAGGAGAAAGGCCAAAACACCAGCCACTGTCACAATCTCTGGGATGACCCCAGACCTTGCATGAACACTCCCACTGCCCCACCTGGGGCTTTGGAATGGGGTAAGACCCCAGTATCCAACCCCGGCAACACAAATTTAACTGTGACCTAATTCACTTCCATAATACCTGCATGTAATGAGAATTTGCAAAGATTTATGGTCACAACACCCGCCCCTGCTGCCCCTCGCCAGCATCTGCTGTTTCCTTGTGAAAGCAGTTTGGGTTACCTCAGAATTCTCCAGGGAAAAAGAATAATTAGCAGCTCAGGAGTTTCAATGCCTGCGTCACACAGGAGGCTCATGGGGGGCTATTCTCAGGTTTTCTGATCACTGTTTTTTTTGCCCTGAACTCTTTGGAAGTGCACCACCTCCCTTCCCCCTCCCCAGACCTCACTGCTCCTATTATAAACTTCAAAAGCTGAAATCCAAGCTGGGCTGTGGTAAAGACATCCTGGTGGTGATGGTGTGGCCAGGGCACGGCCCTGGATCCCCGACTCCATGGAATGACTCCCAGGAACCCCCCCGAAGGCAGCAGAACAGGCTTTGAGCATAGCTGGAGACTCACAAAATCTAACCAGAGTGTTTAAGGCAGGTGAATCTGGTGCTTCTCCAAAGATTATCCCAATTTTTGCCATAAATGAGCTCTCACCCCAGCCAGCTGCAGCTTTGTGCTGCTCTCCATGAGAGCTGGCTCTGAGAATTTTACTGACAACTTCTTGGACAGCCAAGGCCATATTTTCCCAATTGCTCAGCACCAGCAGACAGGGCCAGGGGAGCTCCATTTCCAAACATCTCAGGCCAAGGCAGAGGCACAAGGTGAGTGAGGAAGGTGCTGTTCTCTCCAGGATTGGGGTGTGAAGCAGTACTGAAGAGGAGGAGGGGCTATAGACTTCTGAACCTCCCCAGTTTCCCCCTGTGCAGAGCACCAGCATCTGGAAAGAAGAGTCCAGTATAATCTGAAGTATTTATTTTGATGCTTTCTGAAAGGAATGTGGTTTACTTCTCCTGATATGCCAACGCAGGAGCTCACTCCATCATCAGGAACAGACAGAAACCCTGGATATGAACTTCTCCATTAACAGAAAACAGAAGGGATATGTAGAGATACAAAATGCTTGAAAAAAAACACCAAAAATAATAACCTTTGGGGTCTATTTAAGGAGTAAGAGGGGAAAGAGCCCAGCCCCAGTTCTCTGCAGGGAGATCTTGTAAGGAGTGTCTGTACAGTGCCATCCCTGGATAGTCCATCCAGGTGCTAGAGGACAGCCAGTCAAAGCTGTGTCAATGCTATTTGCTCTGCCAGCAGCTCTGGTGGGGTTCACCTGCTCTGGGTGGCATTTAACCCATCAGACTCCATGTAACTCCTCGTGTCTGGGCTGGAGAGAGGTGTCACACCACAGCCCTGCTGGTTCCATCCCTGCAGCACAGGACAGTGACTTCCCCTTTACACATGGGCAAACTGAGGCACACCACAACATCTCCCCAGCAGCTGGGTGCCAACTTCCAAACTGTTTCAGATGTCTACTGAAAATCCTTGGAGTATCCAAGTCCAGGCAGTGGTAAAACATGTGAGCACCAGAACCAGTTACTATCTTACACAGACTCAACAACTCCAGCCCTGATTTCCCCAGTATTTCCAGCTCCTTTACCCCCTTGCCTTTTCCCAACAAAGAAAGGTCCTTTCAGCCACCCACGGACCCTCCTCATCCTCCATCTGCAGGGACTCCTTGCCCAGGAGACCCAGGTTGCCCAACCAACACAGGCACTCTCCACTGTCTGTGCCAGGCTCAGCCCATCTCCATCTGTTGTTTACAGTGAATTAGCTACACTTTGGGGCCAAGATCACCTTTTGTTTTCTTTTTATACAGTACCTGGCCTTGTGAGCTCAGTACAGGAGGTGTTTGATTACACAGCTAATAAATAAACAAGGACCTTGATCCTCTTCAGCATGTGGCTGTCCAAGGCTGCAATTTCCAGGGAAACTGCTCCAGGCTGTGCTTGATGCTATTAGTGAGTCAAATGTGTTTGGGAGATGAGATGTTCCCAGGACAAGGAGGTACTGCTAAACCAGCCCTTCCTACATGCAGCAGGGAGTGGAAAACTCAAACTGGTTTAAGCTCCATGTCCAATAACACGAGCCATGCTCTGTGCTGGGCACACCCTGAACACAGGCAAAGAGCTGGTGTTTCTTGCAGAAGCAGCAGGGATGGTTGAAGGAGGGTGGGGGGACGATCACTTCAAGGCAACTACTGCAACAGCATCTCCCTCACACAGGGGGGTTTGCAACAAGGTCTTTCCTCCTGAAGGCCACCCGCTCCTGCTCCACCTTCTATAAATTGTATTCACTGCCCTGATGTCCCCCCAACATCACCCACACACTCCTGTCCCCCACACCAATGCTCCCCCCCTCCCTCCCACATTTATTCACTCACAGAATGCACTGCTGGATTACAGAGACCTCAGACTCCTGCCACAGGAGCAGCCTGACTCCTCCATCCCCAGGGCCCTGATTTCACCCTGGTTTGAGGCACAGAGGATGGGACACAGCTCAAGGTGGGAGGCAGCTGCTCACAGCTGCTGGGAGCACGTCCCCTCCCAACAATCCTCCTTTTCCTCCATCTCAGACCTCTTCAGCATCTGAGGTGTTTTCTGTTCCCTCTGACTCAGAAATATCAGTGGTTGCCTAGATTACAAAGAAGCAAAAAAAAAAAAAAAAAAAAAAAAGCCTGGAAAAAAATCCCAAGAGGACATTAATTAGGATTCAGAGCTCCCCAGCTCTGGAAGCGTCGAGGAGGAGCGATATTTAAACTCCCAACCTGACGGAGTAACTTTGAATTATCTTTCATCTTCCCCTGCATCAGATGTAATCTAATGACATTAACTTGGCTTCACTCTAGTGAAAGTGGCATTGGTGCTACAGAGGCAGGGAGATTAAAACATATGAAATAAATGTTCCTGGGGTGACTGACAGTATAATGGCATTCCAACAGGCAGCTCAATCAGTGCGAGACTAACAAAAGATCAGAGGGAAAGAGCCAGATTCACCGTATCACCCGCAAACACAGATATTTTCTTTTAATCCAGGCATTTTTTTTTACATGACTGGCTCAGCCCTTATTCTTGGGAGTTTTCCCCAGGCTGTAGAGTCGTTTTTGGGTGGGGGTTGGCAGTTGATCTCTATTAAAGCCCATGCTCACCTGCTATTGAACCCTGTTAGCTCAATAGCCTTGTTCAGGGCTGGAGCAGCAATCTCAGCACTGAAGTCAATGCGAGCATTGTGGGCTGCCCCCTCCCTCCTTTTGCCCCCACTGGATGAGGGGACTCAAACCCAAAACAGAAAAAGCTCCTTTGGGCACACAACTCCCCTTGATATTCAACCCCCACACGGGCCCACACAGAGGTGTCACACTCACCAAATTAAATCCCACAGATGGTTTTACAAAGTCAGCTTCTCCAGGGCTCCAGGGGCTGCAAGAGCTCCACTGTTATTCCATTTGATTTCCTGGATGATGCTTCCATGCACTGTGTGGTACCCCAGCAGGTGACCTGCATGTCACCAAGCCTGTGCCTCACAGGTACAGCTGGCAAAAAACTCCAGGAGCACCACCCCATCACCCCACTGCTGCAGCCACAGCTCAGCTGTTTCCCCCACTCACAGCAGCTGCTAGGGGAGCAGCTCTTTTGTTTCCAGGAGTACCAGGGCTCTCCTCGGGCCCAAAACCCCACAGCTACCCTGCCTCTGTGACAGCCCACCTCTGTGCTCCAGTGATAGCAGCATCAGCTACAAAGGCTGGCTGCCTCTTCAATTTCTGCAACAGCCACCAGCTTTTTGTTCCCTGGGCACCGGCTGCCTGTGCTGGCTTCCTGGGGCGCTGAAAGCAAACCCAAGTGTTTATACCTTGTAATGACCCTGTTTAGTCTGACTGCTGGGAAACAGCAGCGCGAATGAAACCTAAGCCTCTGATGCCAAAGATAAGGAATCGGGACCTCTGGCAAACATCTGGCCATTTCCCCAGCACTGAACCCTCATCAAAGATTACAACAAAGCGTGCAGAGAGACAGGTAGGTTTTTAAATGAGTATTTGTAACTGGTGACCAGCATGCTGGCACCGCAGCTCTGCCATCGCCCCGGGACTCTGTGTGTTAGCAAAGATTACTCATACAAGCAAAGCCAGCAAGATTAGGTCTCAAAGGAATAATCCCATACAAAGAATTCACTGTACCTCAGCCTTCACAGGGCTAATAAAAAAAAAAAGAAAAAAAAAAGATGAAACTCAACTCAGTACATCAAATACCAGAACAAACAAAGTGCAGCAATTAATGGGAGAGCTCGTGTGCCAACTGCTAAAATATAATGATTACACAAACAGCCCCCAGAACAGCACGTTCAATGAATAAGAGCTGCAAGATCAAGACCAAACCTCTGTAAAATTATATCCCTGACACCGAGGACTGCACTATGCCCTAAATGCCTGTGGCTACCCCTCTGTCTAGGTCTGCACTCCTCGCTCAGGGACTGTTTCCAGAAGCAGGTCTATCCCACTGCCATCTGCTCCTCAAAGCTTTGAGAGCATCTTTGATAAATGAGCTTTCCTGCATATCCACCATAAATTTTAGTAGATGCCACCCCATAGCCGTGTGTTTATTTTTCAAAGTCAAGACTTGATTAGAGTTCTTCAGGTTTTTCAGATTCATTTTTAATGTTTCCTTTCTGATAGAGGGTCAGCATGTGGAAATTGGATAAGCACAGACTAAAAATATAATTTTGTAGACAGCTTCAGCCCACACAAAAGGAAATCTTTCTTCTCAAGAGAACCCACACTTTGCAGCCTGCAGAAACCCAGCGTGTTTCTGACACTGAGAGATACACAAGGAAGCTCATCCCTTCCACGTGTTAAGACTTTTACATAAACACTTGGACTGTCAGTACTACCCTACTCCACATTTCAACAGTGTCACCACAAGCTGAGCCAAAATCCTTTTCTCTCTGCTAATAGCCGGGCTTTATGTGAAAGTAAAACAAGTTCCAGGGGTACCCAAAATTCTCTCCTGCTTGCTTGTTCATTCAAGAAAGCCACACAAACACAAGACACACTTCGCGAGACGGCAGTTTCACTCTCACCCTAGCCAAGCCTTCCTACAGGAATCTGCCGGAGAGACGCTCCTCTACCAACTTTAAAACACACAACAAATAAAGACCTGAACAACTTCAGTGAGAACCCTCTTGGCTTTAACGCTTATTGGCTTTACAAAACATTAATTCATTGAAAGAGCCACCCGATCAACTTTTTGCTAGTATTTCGTAGGCAAGGTGAGGGTATGCTCCTTGAAGTGACGTTTTTGGTTAGTCATTACTGGGATGCTGAAATATTGACGTGGGAAATGGGGGGTTTTTGTCCACACTGACTACAGGAAAAGTGGCTTCTAACAGCTGCAGCGCTGGCCTGGGAGCTGCGGGAGGCGACGATCCGATGGGGAGGCAGCCGGGGCTCGGCTGAGACTCAGCGGTCAGCCACAGGTTTTGCAAAGAGCTGGGGGAGTATAAAGATATTGGGGACCTGTGCTTCTCATGGCAGGGTTTAGCTCTGCCTCAGCATCCCCTCGCCATCCTCAGGCCAGCAGGCACCCACCGCTTGTCCCTTTGTGCGTATCACGGAGCCCGCAGGCAGAGCCGGGCTGCAGCCGGAGGGACCCCGGGAGCGCCGGGGAACGGCAGGGTCCGGAGGGGACTGGGGAACGGGGAAAGCCGGGACGGGGATGCGGGGAGAGGAGGGCTGGAGGATTTGGGAGCAGGGACGGAAGAACGGGTGGAGCGAGGGGCTGGGGGGAAGAGTGCTCGATGAACGGAGGAACGAGCACGGGGGCTGGCGGGGCGGGTGAGAGAGAAAAGGATCGGCGGGTGGCTCGGGGAGCGAGGACGGGGCTGCCCGGAGCGGCGGCCAGCGGGGGGCACTGGCGGCTCGGCCACCGCTCCATCCCCGTCCCCGGCCCCGTCCCGCCACCCGGCCCGTACCTGTACCAGGCGAGTCCCCGCTCGTAGTTGCGGTCGAAGAAGTGGGGCTCGGCGCCGACGGCGC
>WBNO01012836.1:31738-109749 GCA_013400575.1 Peucedramus taeniatus | reverse complement strand
GCGGGCGGACCCCGCTGGGAAGCCGCTGCCGAACCCTCTCGGGGGGAGCGGGGTGTCCGGGAAGCTGTCCCGGAGGATGCGGGGATGCTCCGGGGGATGTGCCGGGGGATACGGGAACCCCCCGGGAGGCCGTGCCGGGGGATGCGTGGGTGGCCGGGAGGTTGTTCCGGAGGTAGACGGATGCAGGAATGCCCCGAGGCTGTGCTGGGAGGCGCGGGGGTGCCCCCGAAGCTGTCGCGGAGGGTGCGGGGATTCCCTGAGTCTATCCCGCGGGGCAGGGAGGAGATCTGGGAACACTCTTCTAGTTTTCCTCTCGGTGCTGACTGCTCTCCAGCCCCAGTGGGACATCCTGCTGCCCACGGGCAGCCGCTTTTGGCAGCCGAACTCCGCAGGACTTTTCTGTCCAGCACGTGCGGTGCGATGAGAGCCTGGAGTTCGGGCTGACCCCACCTGCCTGTCCAGCCGCTCAGGTTTTTTGAACTAACCCCCCTGCATCCCCCGGACCTGAGAACAAATTCCTGATATGCCCAATAATCCACCCTGACAGACACAAATACCTTTGCATGGAAGAACAGACCCCGTTAAGCTCAGCGAAGCCACTGGCGGGTGTAAAACACGCTCACAGTCTCACAGCCAGCAGCTCCCCTGAGCTCTGTACTAATCACAGCACAGAAGCACCCAAAACCAGACCTTTCCCCTCTAATTTGCACAAGCTGCCCCTAGGCTGGCTGCAGAATCTGGCCCACGGTTGGTAAGAAATATCTACAAACACAACACGATATTGCTCTTGGAATTTGCTCTTCTCCTTTGAGAGTACATAAAATGTGGAAATAGCTCGGCTGCCTGATTCTAAGGGCTTCGTTATTTCATTGCCTGTGGGAATGCCCTCTTAATTTGAAATGTTTGTCATAGATTATAGAATTTTCAAACACACTTGCACATGAAACACTTGACTTAGATCTTTTTTTTTTCCTTCTGTTTGGTGTGGACCTAGCTGAGGACTTAAACTTCAACTACTTGGAAATAAAGCTGGTGTATCCACAAATTATGCAATGAAAAGAGGGGAGAAAAATTGCATTGAATTATAATCAGCCATCTGCAGAGCTGGCTGGCTAATAAAAATGTGTTTCCAAATAGTAAACAGACCAAAATTAATAACAAATGCTATTTGCAATGAATTACTCTACTAGATCTTGGTGTGTTGGGTGACTTCAAGATACTGTAGCATTTCAGGTATTTCAATGCTCCAATATATAAGCAGATTTACAAAATGTTATAAGCAGGTTAGGCCACCAACACCTCTAGGCAACTACTTACATCATTAGGAACCTAAATGCCTTTATAAATCTGTGCTCTGATCCAGCTCATTGAAGTCAATGAAAAGACTTTGCTGACATCAATGGGCTTTGGACTGGGCCCTGCAGAAGGGCAAAAGTGGTTTGACTTCTTATTATTCTCATTATGATACTTTTTTCCTAGACACTTAGAACAGTGTTTGAAAAAAAATGGTCATTTCAAGGAGAAAAACAGAAAACAGAAGTAAAATCGGTGTGAAAGAGTGCAGAGTGTGTGTCTGCTGGGATTGCATTGCAAGACTTATGTTTGCAGCAGTTTTCCTGGAAATATTTGTGTGAATCTCAGCTTTCCTTTAAAGAGTCACTAGCTGACTGGGGAAAATATGACCAGAGCCTGTATAAAAAGTTCTGGTGTCTAGAAAGCAATAAGTTAAATATATCTATATTTAAAAGAGCCCTACGATATTTAAGGCAAACTTGTGATATTTTTACAGACCCTGACTCATGGTTTCTGCCTCCTGGGGCTGAAGGCACCAGTAATTCTGCAGCCAGGAACAGCTCTCCAAGAAGGAAGGTGTCTTAATGCTTTAGAAAGGGCAATACAGGGAAATAGTTTCACCGTATTGCTGTGGACTCTGTTAGTACAGCTGCAAATCTGAGATTCTTTATTAGCAGCAGACTGGTTTGGACCTTATTTTTGGATGAGGTTTTCTTGCTGCAGAGACCATTTGATGAACGCTGTACTATAAAGCCAGAAAAATTATGTGGCTGGGATCATGACATCAAATGCTGAGAACTTACTCGTCTTATCTATTTTAGCCCTGCTGCAAAAATAACCCTTCTCAGGGATAACTTAAGAGTTTTTTAACGACTCACAGCTTGGAGCAAAAAGTTGCTTTTCATTTTACTCAGTCTCTTGCACAACCGACTTAACATTTTCAGTGCAGCCTCTTTCTTTTCCCCTTAAATTTCTGTCTGCCCATCTCAGAGCCTTTCATTACAGACACAGCATGGCTCTCCCAAAGGTGCTGGGATCCTGGGGGGGATCCCAGGGCAGCTCTGCACACCATGCTGGGCACTGGTCCCTGTCCCCAGAGTGCTGGCAGGGTGCAGGGCAGTGTGGCCATCCCCAGGGCTGTGTGCCCCACGGCCGTGACTCACAGCTCCCTGGCACCAACCCTGCTGCTGGCGTGGGCTCAGCCCTGGGATGGTGCTGGCAGGCTCTGTCTCCTCTGTGCTCCTGTTTCACTTGCTTCTTACTTTGCTCCGTTCCTTTCTCCTTTTATTTATTCACAGTTTTATTGCTCGCTGCACTCCTGCCTCCCCCCAGCAATGCTCCACTGCTCCAGTCATTCCAGGGGCTACTGTTGAGGGTGAGTGGGGCTCCTCTCCTGGCATGGCTGGTGCCAAAATCCTCCTTTCAGCAGCAGCAGCAGCAGCAGCAGCAGCAAGGTTTCCTACTCCAAGTGGGCTGATTTGGGATGCCCTTCATGGGGGCACTGAAGAAGCAGGTGTGTACCTGCTTACCAGGAGAGACCTTTGGCACGTGAGGCTTAAACCGAGCAACCAAAATCTTCTGCCCCCTTGGCAAACCAGAGCTGGAGATTTTGCTTCCACCATCTGATATTTCCAGGTGCTTTCATACCACTGGGCAGGGGGAAGCTTGCACCTCGGATGCCTTGTGCCTGCACAGCCCGTGCCAGCCCCACGGGGATTGCTGTATTTTTTCCCCTTTCCCAGTGACCCGTAACACAGATGGGATCAGGGGTTAAACTGGGAGTATGGTGGAAAAGGGACCGGGAGCCCGAGGCTAGTGCAACTTAACAAGTGATTATAAGGTCTGAAGGGAAAGGGAACCCCTGCCTGTCAGGAAGCTGCTGCTGAAGAAAACATCCCATTGTACTGGGGAGATGGAGTATGGGACAGAGCAGAGTGAAACAGATTGATAACCAAGGGGTGATGTGACCCCACATAGGCTCCTACAACAAAAGCCCCTTCATCTAAAATGAATAGGAACAATGGCTAATGGGGACAGGCCAGCAGTGGCCAAGGATCTGAGAGCCAGGGGAGAGGGAGGAGGCAATGACAGCTCCTGTTCTACCCAAATCCTCTATTGATCTCAATAATCTCCTGGGCTTTCCCCCCCTTGAAATCAGACAGAAAGTTCAAGGACTTTTTGCTTTTAGATTGTAGGAACACGCATTGTTCTGGAGAGCCATTGAGGTGTGCTGGGGCAGGCTGCTGGGAAGAGCCCTGGAGCAGGCTGAGGCCAGGGAGGAGCTGCTGCTGTGCCCTGTCCCCAGCCCTGGGCTGGCAGTGGTGGCATGAAGCACCATGGCTGCTGCCCTCCTCCCAGCACTCCCAAAGGGCTTCCAAACCCACTGAGATTTTTGGGGGAGAGTATGTGTGGATGCCCAGAGCCTGGCAGAGTCAAATGCTGTCAAATTATTTGAAAAAGGAATTGTGGCCATTCTATTATGGGGCCAGCAGGGCCTCCTTAGGCACAGCACGTGCTGAGGGTGCTCAGGGCAGCAGCAGAGCCATGAGGGCACTGGGAATAGGAGCTGCATCCCCATGGAGCATCAACAGAGCCCAAGCAGAAAGGACAGGTTATGGAGAGGTGTTGGAGACCTGATCATCAACTCCAGTCCTGGTAGTTTTGTTGAAAAGGTATCTTGAAATATTGAGCCAGAGACACAAAAAATGTAGGGATGGGATTTTGCTTTGGTTTTTAATATCTTTTTTTTCTTTTGGAAGGACAAAAGTATCCACAGGAAATACCATGTAGACCAGGGAAAAAAGGGAAAAAAGAAAAGTTTTGAGAGACTATTTTCACTCTGCACTCTCTTAACCTGACAAAATGGGTTGGTCTGTTGTATAATTTGCAAAGCCTGTGCCCAAAAGCCAGCAGACCTGTGAGCAGAAAGCCAGTGAAATCTGAGTCCTGCTTTGGTTGGGGCTGGAGGCCACATATCTCTGTACCTGATGCCTGGCCATGGCACTGAGTGAATGCACCTTGTTCCTGATACCTCCTGCCCAGCTGGGACTGGGCCAACTTGATTAGAGAGCTGGCACAAGGCATGAGGACATCTGGGAGGCCTCAGATCAGGAGCATGAATTAATAAGAACCAGAAAGAGGAGGAGACTGAATTGGACTCAGAGCCATGGCAGGAGCTCCACGCTGCCAGCCGTGGTGCCTGGCTGCTGTAAATGGGGTCCTGACCCCTGCACCTGCCCTTCCCAAGGTGCCCATCCCACTCAGGGGGAAGCCTGTGCCATGCAGGAGGGCAGAGCCTGGTGGCAGCTGGGTGATGGCTCAGCCTGCCATGCGTGCAGCTGCAGCAGTGTTTCCCAAAAGCTGGAGTGGGCTCTGGACCCCTGGGGCCAGCAGGACCATGCTTCTCCCCTCTGCACTGGAGCCAGGGCTCCCAGCTGTGCTGTTGGTGGCCCGTCACTGCTTCAGGCTGCTGGCACCTGGCACAGCCAGGCAGGGCAGCCTTGGTACTTGGCTGTGGCACTCAGCTGGTGCCTGCTCACCCCAGCTCCTTCTGCAGCCCACCCAGGGAGCAGGACCTGGCCAGTGCAGCCAGCCCACCACTGGTGGCCAGCCAGAGGCAAGGCCAGAGGAGGAGCAGCCCGTGGACCTCAGCCAGTGGCACTCACTGCAGCCAGGGACCTCAGGGACTGGCACCAGCTCTGTGAGATGCCTCAGCCCAGCTGAAACACACGAGGTTGGCTCAACACATCCCACAGGCAAACAAGCACCCATCCTGGCCACATCAGGGGGGCTCTCTGCACCATGACTGTCCCCCTGTGTGTCCCAGGAGCAGGTAAAGAACTCCTTTCCTCCATCAGCAGAGGGTGAAGAACTCACTGAGGCTGAGGATGGCTGGACAGTGGCAAACAGGCTGGCACATGCTGGTTCCACAGGGCACTGCTGGGAGTTGCTTGGCTGCAAAGGGCTGGGAGCCTGAAGAGCAACTGCATGGGAAGGTCTGGAGCTACTGGGAGTGGGAGCTGGGTGATACACTGAGGGGTCTGTGTGCTGCCCTGGGGGCTGAGAACTACACTGGGAGGTCAAGGAGCTACACTGGGGGAGCTGGGTGCTGAGCCCAGCTCTTATCTGGGCTTTCACCAGATGGGAAAAGGCATCGTGTTTTGGCTGGAATGACATCCCCCCTCCACGGGCTGTGGGAACAGTGGATTGTCAGCTGGAGAGCCAGGACAGGCAGCAGGGGTGGGGACACTGTGCTGAGCACAAAGCCACAGGCAGGGGAACCTCACATCTGACACAACCTGTTACACCCCAGTGCTCATGCATCAGCAGCTCCCACCCGTGGAAAACCCACTCCTGGAATAACCCAGCACACCCTGAGATGGCTGCGGTGCCCTGGCTGCACATCCATGGCCCAGGGTGCTGGGGGTGCTCTCTGCACACCCCGAGCTGTGGGTTTGTTGTGGGGCTGGCCCGGGATGTTCCCAACAGCCCTCAGCCACTGCAGGCAAATATTTACAAGAGCTCTCCAAGGGGAACCTATAAAGTGCTCCCTGGTATAGCTTCCTGAGGATCACTCCAGACAGCTATATTATCTGGAACATGAAGTAGTTACACTCCTGCTGCTCCTGCAGTGCTTTTGAAACAGATTCTTGTCTCTTTTATTACCTTTGTTTGTGTCTCGTTTTATTTGTGCTCTGCATGCTTCCTCGTGCTGGGTTTGATACAGTTGTGAGTGGCTATGGGTTGGAACAACAATAAATACCTTCCAGGCCTTTTGTGCTTTGTCATGCTATTCTCCATTAAAAAAAAAAAAAAAAGAAAAAAAAGAAAAAAGAAAAAAGAAAAGCCAAGTCAGGCAATGAAAACAATACAGGGAAAATTAAACCCTAAATCTGCATTTATGGTTCTTCATTAAACACACAGGGAAGGCTGGTTACTAACTGTTGATAAAATGTTTTGGCTCTGTTAAAAGTGTTCTTTTGGTGAAGGTGGTGTGTTTTGTAGAGTAGGGTTGGCTTTGATGGAGATATGTACTTGGTAAGGTTTCCCCATTCCAGCTGGGAAAAAATGACCCCAACAACTGGACTGGGGAACAGGTGTGCCCTACACAGGGGTGAGAGCTGCCCCTTCCAGATTCACTTTGTTCCTCCATAAAATGCTTTTTCTCTCTGTGAAGGCTCAACCAAGCAGCTCTGAAGTTAAGGGCAGTCTTTAAATGGACTTAATTTGGTATCAGGCAATGCTTGGAGAGCACTGAGGACTGAATCAATCTTCCAAAAGGCTGGAAAAAACAGCCATGGATGCACTGGTGAGGGCCTGGGTGTCAAACCCTTCACAGCAGGTTTTAGGGATGATCTGCCCTTTGTACAGCAATGATCCATGTGGAGGTTGAATGTGGAGGCACTCATGCCTTGCCCTTTTCATGCAATACCTTTGGAACACCCCACTCCCCTCAGGAAGGATGAAACCACAGCTGGAAACAACTGGCCCAGCAACAGGACCCGAGCCCAGAGCCCCACGGTGCTCCTGGGGTGTTTTAACACCAGAAAACACCAAGCCTGTGGGGTGAGCACAGAGAGGGGCAGTGGTGCACCCCCAGCGTGGCAGCAGAGCTGGCAAACCCCTGGGTGCCCCCTCTTTGCTGCTCCCCCTGTTCCAGGCTGGCTGAGCTGGGACAGCTCTGCTTATGGGCTTTGCTGGGCTGAGGAGAGCACTTTAAAAGGAAGCAAAGCAGCAACACAGCATTAGTTCTTGCTGGAAGGGGGAACAAGAGATGCACATTCCTGCCTTGTATGGGAAATTTGGCCTTCTTGCATCACCCTGAGGGTTTGGGCTGGATGTGTTCTTAGCACCCCACCCTCAGCCAGCCCCTGCTCCTGTGGGGCAGGCACTGTCAGCCCTGAGGTGGCCAGGCTTCAGCAGAGGGTGAAGAGCTCACTGAGGCTGGGGATGGTTGAACAGAGGCAAGGACCATGCTAAACACACCCAAAAACCCCAGGGAGGGGAAAGCTGCCCTGTGGTGTATTTGGCAGTGTGTCCTCATCCATCTGCCAGGGATTCACTCTGCACCCCACCCTGTGTGCAAGCCCACTGCCCTCGGGGATGGGGTCTGGACACAACCAAAGCAAGGTGGGACCCTGAGAGCCACTTCCAGTGTGTCCCAGGGCTGGAGGCAGTCCCGGGGCTGAGCATTAGTCAGCTGGGAACACAGCATCCCGGGGTTAATTTAGGCCTAATTTGCATATTCAGCAAGGCGCCGAGTGTGTAATTACTGAGCTGCACCGGCAGCCTCAGCTCGGCTGTTTCCAAACATCATCTTTAGCGCTTCACAGAGCACACGCAGACCCTTCTCAGCTCTGCTGCCTGTGGGGTTTGGCTGGGGAAGCTGTGGGGTCGGGGGGAGGCTGCACTGGTCCTTCCAACAGCCTTGGCTGGACACACCCAGGGAGAAGTGGTCACCTCCTCCCCTCGGGGAGGGGGGCTGAGAGCAGGACAGGTTAGCTCAGACTTGATATCAGCAGTGTCTCTTCACAGGGCACAGCCCTAAGCTGCACCAGGGGAAGTTTAGGTTATCTGTCAGGATAAAAATCTTCACTGAAAGAGTGAGTGGGCACTGGAATGGGCTGCCCAGGGAGGTGGTGGAGTCACCATCCCTGGAGGTGTTTAAGAAAAGCCTGGATGTGGCACTGGATGCCTGGTTTGGTTGATGAGGAGGTGTGAGGTCATGGGTGGGTGTTACCCAGGTCCCGGGGGGCGACACAAGAACAACACGGAGCAGCTCTGGTGGTAGTAAACTGAAAAAACTCTTTATTAAAACATCTGACTCCATATTTATATCTTTTTAAAATCCCAGTGTCATTGGAGGGTGACAGTGCCACCTCCTCAATGTCACTGGGCAACCTGTCTGTCAGGTTGCTCGTCCTCCATAAAGGAATGCAAAACAATAAGTTATTTACCTAAAGTGCATGAGAAAGTTTGTGCAAAGAATGCAAACATCAGAAGGCTCAGTAAAACTTGACAAAATCAGGGTGACAGGTGGGACTTGATCTCAAAGATCTGTTCCAGGCTGGTTCATTGTGTGATTCTGTGATTCAGGGGCTTGGCATCTGCCATGCACTGGTTAGATGTGCCCTCTTTGCCCCACCCCAGCCATCAGGCTGCCCCTTCCCACTGTCTCTATTCCCTTCCTGGCCTCCACACTTACCCAGGAGCCTTTCTCTCCCTCCTGGGAGCTGTCAGAAGTGTGGTGGGAGGGCTCAGCCACCACTGAGGTGGGAACACCTCAGTTTTGATGCTCCCCTTCACAGTCTGAGCTTGTGTCCCAGCTCAGAGGTATCCACATAGACACAGAAGAGAAAAGTGCAGCTCAGGATGTGTGCTGCCAAGGGATGCTGCTATCTCAGTGTAAATATTTGTGTTCCAATGCACTCAGGAGCACAGGCAGAGGTGTGGGGGTGTGTTTTGCTGTGGGGGACACCCACATGGCTGCACTGTGTGAGCTCTGAGCATCTGCACGTCAGGCATGTTCTCACGGAGGGCTCTGCTTCTTCAAGAGTTTCTCTGCATGGAGAGTCACAGAAAAAGAGCCTCACACTCCTTTAAAACACACCTATATCTGAATGGGCATCCCAGTGGCTACAGCTCCAGAGCCACGATGAAGAACATCTCAGGGAGGATGGAGCATCACCACACACTGTGTCACTCTGGGATTTTTTCTCCTCCCAGCCTGGTTTCCCCATCCCCTGCACGGGACAATGCAGTGGAGAGGGAGGTGATGGGCACCCCGTGCCATCAGGTCAGCTGTGCTTTCCAGTTGCCTGTCTCTTTGCTTCAATGGATTTCACTTCTTTCTGGCTGCTAATATCAACAAAACCTGCCAGGGCACCTCATCACTGCTGCTCCCCAAGAGCACACACGACATACTTGGAGCATGCAGTCAGCTTTTCCAGCCCATCCACACAGCTGGTGTAAACTGCCTAAGTACCATCAAAAACCACTTTATAAACTGAGGACGGGAAGGGGATGATTGATGTCTCCACACTGGACATGACACAGCTTCTACACTTCCCTATATTTATAATATTTGTGTATTGCCCCTACCTCAAAGACTGGGCTGGTCCAATTCACTCAGAGATAGGAATTTGGCACAGCCTGACATAAACTCCATCACTTTGGGCCACCAAGGGAGAGCCATTGTTATAAACTTTCTCCCCCACACCCTGCTTGGCCCCCTTTTTAACCCCATTCCAGTTGCATTATTTCTTTACAAGCCAGCAAGAACAGAAACAAACGTTTCACATCTGTTCTCACAGTCTGGCCATTTGCATGAGAATCATGGCCAGTGTTTCACTGAGCACAGCTCACTGGCCAGCAATGGGGACAGAGCTGGCCACCACTGGCCCCTCGTGCTTCTGCCAGATGTCTGAGCTCTTCACAAAACAGAAAGACCCCAGCATAAGGAAATCACCTTCTTTTTGGGATCTAATCACTCTAGAGGTGTGCCAGGTACTTTTCCTTTCTGGATGGTTTTGTGCAGCTGATCCTCACTCTTGGGTCAACCCTTTGGAACCTCCTGTTTTAGGGGTTTGGTGGAGTTCTGCTTTTCCAGCATCAGCATCATGAAGGGAAGGTTGGTGCCCCAGCCAGGCTTGAGGCAAGGATGTGTTTTATTTAGCAGATCAGTAAAGTTCATTTTAATGGTGGAACATCTCCAGTGATATTGGCACCACTGGGAAAGATCCTCGAGGAGTATGCCCATGTTTCACAGGGAGTTCTCATTTGAAAAAAAACCCCAAACAACCAAATAACCACAAAAAAATGTCCATTATTCTGCTCCTTTTCTCCTTGCCAAAAGCATCTTCCTCCCCACCTGCTCTTCCCCTGCATCTCACACCCTGCTCTTTCTCTGAGTCTCTTCAGCTCCTGCCCTTGCCCTGAGCTGGCACTGAGACTCACAGCTGCAATTTTTGGAAGTTGCTTCTTCTCTTTCCACTCAGGCTGGGCATTATGAGCTGCAGGTTGACTGACACAGAAATGGCTGAAAGACTTAAGCTGTCAACACAAGCTGACCAAAATGCCTTGGAAATTCCAGCAGGAAGCTGTGGCATTGAAACCCATCTGCACCATTCTCCATTTAGTGGATGCTCTGATGAACTTGCCAAGCCCAGGGTTCTCCTAGGAAGATTAACATTACATTTAAATGTAAAGAAACATTTTTAAAGCATCATGGAGCACAGAGCCTCTCATATTAGGGGCTGTGGTTCTGACCTCCAAGCAGTTCTGTGCAGCCCTGGCAAGGAGGATGTTACATGGCTTGGTTCTTTCATCTCTCCTGGGAGCATCTGAAGGAATCAGGGCTGGTATCACACTACAGAATGTAGATTATTCCAGGTGGTAGCTGCTGTGTTGCCTCAGGATGGTAAGCTGATATCCCTGTGCTGGCATCCGAGCCCCGCCTGTGCCCTTCAATCCTTCCCAGGAGCTGGGAATCACCCCTGGGGTTATCTGGGAAAGGCAGGGTGGCCTCACAGGAGCAGGCATCTGCCAGGGTCACGAACCCCAGCTGCAACATCCTCCTTTGGGCCTGTCCAAGCATTTAACTGTTTTTTGAAGGATTCCCAGCCACAAAGGCGAGACAGATTGTGTATTGATCCAGCCCCTTCAGTCGATAGCTACAAACCACCCTGGCCATGGCAAGCACCTTGTGAGCACAGGGCTGGTCAGTGCTGTGAGAGATACTACTCACTTCCAAAAATTTAGAAAGGTTTACAAAACCTTATCAAAAAAACAACAGAAGACTGAATAGAGAAAATAGTACGGCAGGAGCAGAGGATTTTCCCCACCATGTGCTCACCCACACAATGGAGGTTTTGCCTTTTAACCCTTTAACCCTCCCAAAGTTCTGTCCATCCACTCCATCAACTTCACTGTCAAGTGGTGGAGATCACTTCCTTAAATCTTTATTGGAGGTCAGGTCCTGCCACAGTAACGAGCCAACCCTCCCAAATGTCCCAAACCAAGGCCATCCCTGATAACAATGCAAGGGGGCAAAACACAACTGTAAATCTATAAAACTTCTCTTAACACATATACATGATACTTGCCTTTTAACTGTGAGAGTCAACCATCACATCACTCATCACAGTGGCCTGGAGAGGGGCTGGGCTGGGCTGCAGCTGTGTTAGAGGGACAGCAAAGCCCCACAGATTCTGTGTGCCACAAGTTGTGTGGTAATTTGTGGGAAATGGATTTGTAGAAAATTCTCAAAACCTGACAGAAGGCTCACATAGTGTGCATCTGTATGCAACCTTGAGATAAGAAATGCTGAAATGCTGACCCACGAGGGGTAGTTTTAGATTATTGGCTTTAAGTCATTTACAGCATGGTGTGGCAAAAGCTGATAGGCCAAGAAACACTTACACTGTATTGTAATGAGGAAATAGTTGGCTTCTGATTGTGATGGTGTGAATTATAACATCTGTATTGTCTCAACCTTCTCATGAGACTGAAAATGGAAAAAAAGTTTTTAAAACACCTCTCAGTTGCCCCATCTCTGGATCAGAAAAGGGCTCAATCCAACAGTAATTCAGCCAGTCAGGGTGGCCTGGGAGCAGCTGGCCTGACTGAGCCTGCTTTGTGCCCACCTCAGCCTTGTTTATCCCCTCTGCACACCTGGGATAGAACAAACAGCTGAAGGAGTGGTCCTGTGCTGCTCCCCCAGCTCTGTCCTCACCTGCAGCCAAACCCCAGCAGCCTTGGGTGATGCTCTGGGGCGAGGCAGTGAACAGAACACAGCCAGCCCCAGTTCCTGCCAGTTCAGGGTGCTGGCAGCAGGGATGGGTGCCCTCAGCACCCCTCGAGTGCCTCCAGCAGCAGAGCTGTGGCTGGGCAGAGGAGAGGGAGCACAGGCTCAGCTCTCCTGCCATCAGGCAGAGCTGCCCACCCCAGCCCTGCAGAGGCTGCACAGACCCAGCCAGGATGTGCTGCAGGACATGGGCTGGATCCATTCCTGCTTGGATATCCCCTCCATAGGGCACGGTGCAACAGGAGGGTCAGAGCAAATCCCTGGGGAGTGAGAGCACATCCCTGTGAGCACTCCCACCCTTTAACACCTCCTGTCTGAGGCACAGCATCAGGAAAGCCAAGCAATCCACACGTGTGCTCACCTGCAAGGTGTAGGACAGGCAATTGGCATTGACTGCACAAGGTGTGATGCAGGGAATGAGAAAATTCCAGAAGAGAGCATGTGCTGCTGGCTGTGCAAGTGAGAGGGGACAGCACAGGGTGCAGGTCACCTCCCTGCCACAGCTGGGGCTCCTCGAGTGCACACTGTGCTGGCTGTGGGGGAGCCCTCAAGGCTCAGGACAGCAGGTCTGGGGCACCCAGACACCCACCTCGAGGGCAGTGGCATCTGTCCCAAGGTCACCCCGTGCCTCACAGGGATCAAGGTCCCACTGCCATCAGCACTCCTCCACAGGCTGGGTGTCACTGGCAGCTGTGGTGTGCAGCAGGGACAAGGACAAGGCTTTGTGTCCCAGCTCAAGCACAGAGGGCAGTGAAGACAGAGGACACTGAGGAGCAGAGGTGTTTTGGGAGACTGCTGGTTTGTGGCACCTGTGCCACATCCCTCAGCCGTGCCCTTCACTCCCCAGCTGGACCACTGCTGTGACATCTGCTGACCTTTAGGGACCAAGTATTTTTTCAGGCTGCTGTCTGATGGGCTAAAGGTCTGGAATGTGCCAGGGGAATCTCTTTGAAGCTGACTTTCTCACTGAGCTGCATTTTCTGCCTTTTGCTGGAGAGATGTGTTCAGAAAGGCTCGTCTGCAGTGCCAGGGCTTTGAACAGTCACAGAATCACTGAAAATGCTGAGTTGGAAGGCACCATCACATCCAACTCCTGGCCCTATGTAGGACACACCATGTGCCTGAGATTGTTGTCCAAATGCTTCTGAACTCTGTCAGGCATGGTGTTGTGACTACTGCCCTGGGGAGCCTGTTCCAGTGCCTGAGCACCTTCTGTGTGAAAAATTTTGATATCTAATCTTGTTAAAAACAGTCCTTGGCTCATGTACAAAACATTACCAGCTCCAAGGGTTTGTGGGCACAGTTGTCAATGACAGCATCAAGCTCAGGGCATGGAAATGTCAGCATCTGCATTTTTGTGCCTGCCACAGGATTTTGTGATGCCACAGGACATGGGTGTGTGGCAGCAGAGAAACAAAGCCCTGAGACATCCAGAAGACTCCAAGGAAGAAGAGAGCACCACAGGCATTTCAACTGGTGCCTTTGAGCTCAGGGCAAAGTCCTTTTGTTGTTTAGGCTCTCTGGTCCCACCTGACAATTCAGAGTTTATTTCTATACAATCACAGAATAGTTTGAGTTAAAAGAGAATTTTTAAAGATCATCCAGTGCCAGCCCCTGCCATGGGCAGGGACACCTTCCCTTAGACCAGGGTGCTCCAAGTCCAACCCAGCCTTGGGTTCTTCCAGCAATGGGGCAGCCACAGCTTCTCCAGGCAATCAGTGCCAGTGTTTTACCACTCTGGATTTGTCATGGTGCAGTTTTGGGCATTTGGAGAGAGGAGGCTGATGAGTCTGCAGCTGCCATGGGTCCATAGCTGTCCCTGCACAACTGCTGGAAACCCCCTGTGCACTGCATGTCTGAAAACAGCTCCATCCCCTCCCCCTGCCACAGCTCTTTCCCCTTCAGATGGCCTGCATTTCAGAAATCCTCCCTGCTCAAAAATAAAGCAGCTACAAGAGTCACCTATGCCATATTCATGCTGATGGTGATGCTTTAAGTGGCCTTCTGGTACCCAAGCTCTCCTCTCTCGAGCATCCAGTGAAAATAGATATGTCAGACTGGGAGGCTGCTGAATATCCTGGTAAGGTCTGAATTCATATTAAACAAATAAATAAATAAGGTGGGCTCATTGTAAGAGATGCTGGCTGGAAGCAGGAGAGAGGACGTGCAGTATGTATTTGTGAGCATAAGAGGGAGAGCAAGGAAGGAGGAGAGAGGAAGGACAGAAGCAAAGGAAATGGACTTGATACCTGTTTGTAAACTAGGTCAGGATTAATAATCATTTGGGTAGTCTTGGCTCCAGGCCCAGTTTTACAGGTTTTCCAAAGACATATAAAGAAATGACAATTCCTGCCTGGAAGAATGAACTGTGATTTACAGAGTCTTCACTTCTCACATGCCAGGACCTCAATTCCTACTCATACAAACCCGACCACACGAGCGAGGATCCACAGGCTCTGGGCATGGCAGGTTAAGGCAGTGCTCTGGTTTAATCTGCTTATGTCAGTCAAGAAAAGTCTTACCCAAGGAATAAAAAACAACAAACTAAACCCTGCTTGTGAAGTGACTACTTTTATTTCACTGCTTTATAGTTTATCTTCTTAGCTCTGCCATTCCCTCTCATCGCTGTATCCGAGCAGACATGGGAACGACTGTGCCAACAGTTTCACTGACTTAAGGGAAGTGATATGAAAAAAAAGAGGAAAAACTGAATGCTGAGGTTGGTATTTTGCAAGACCAGCTCGGTGTTTGCTCCCTGGACACAAGGGTGAGTAACTAAGCAAAAAATCCTGCAGAAGTCCTCTAGAAAAGAGGGAGTGATGGTGCAAACAGGACCAGTGCCTGGCACGGGGTACAAACCCGGTCCCAGGGCAGCATTCCTGAGGCAGGGCAGTGCTGGAGAGCCTGATGAGAGGGCTTGAGAGCTATTTAGCAACACTGAATTGGGACTTGAAGCAGAATTAATTGAGCTCAAATTGCATCCTCCTAGCAATCCGCTAATCTGCTGCAGCAGGAGGATAATGACATCTTGAGAAACCAGCTTCAAAAATGAAACTTGCCGAGCTTTAATAAATGGGCTGCTTGAAGAGGGGATTAATACTCGCATATAAAATATTGCCATTTCAAGACTTATGTTCATCTAGGAGTCTTTTGCTTCCAAAAGGAGGGGGTTCTCAAGAGAATTTGTAAGCTACAGGCACTTGTACACACACACACACACACCCGCCCAAGAGCACACAGCACCAAGCTGCTGTCATGTCCCCAAATCACTTTCTTTAAACCCTGTTTATTAGTTCTAGGCAGTTCTTAGCATGCAGGAAGTTTAATAAAAGCTCCTTTCAAACAAAGACCTCAAAATGCTCTGGAAACAGCAACAAATCAAGTGTCACATCATCTCTGGTGACATGGGGACAGCACTGCAGCCTCTGAGAAATGAGTGGTGTGTGGCAAATACATGGCAGCCCAGGAACAGAAGCTTCTTTGAATCCTGTACCCTCTCCCCCTTCTTTTCATATCTCCTATCTGCTGACATCTCTGTCACTGGGAAAGAGTTGAGAAAATGGGATTTTTGCTCTGATTGCAGCGGGATTCTTTGCGGAAAACGCCCTGTTTGCAGTGTCCACATGCAGCATGGTGGCTCAGGATGTTCAATCTGACAGCAAACAGGTTAGATTCCTGGGAAATACCCCTTTCCTCACTCCATGGCACCTGCTTGGGTTCAGCTGGCTGAAAACACCAAATGCAAAGTGACTCCTGCCTGTGTCCTCTCAGCAGTTCCCTGCATCCCCTCACCTCTCCCTCTTTCCTTAGGTTTTTGTGTTAATTCAATAAGACAGAACAGAAGCTCTCCACCAAGTCTTATGCATCATCCTCAATTTACATTTTATTACCACGGGTATCCACAGCAAAGCAAATCAACACCAGCAGGCTGTTCTCCCTGTTGCTGTCAATAACATTGTCACTGCCACCGACCCAATTAGAAGCATTTGTTGGCATTCAGTAATTAGCTTGGAGCGGGGCTGAGGTCTCTGTCTTTCACCAAAGGGCTCACAGGCTGCTATAAAATATTTATGAATGATCTTGGATGACATCTGTTTGCTATTTTGCTGGTGATGTTCCCGGTGAGTGGCTGACCTGGGCAGCACATGCTGGTCGTGGCAGTGGAGCACTCACTGGTGGGTCAGCAGGAAAATAAAATAAACCAGGGCTCAGCTGCTCCATCCTCCAGCAGGTCCCAGCTGCTGCCTGGCAGCATGGCCCTGGGCTGGTCCAGACACATGAGAAGCAGCACCCAGGATGAGGTGTCTGAGGCTAAGCAGGCAGCACTGGGTTTACCAAGGTTTCAGCTGAACCTGGGGCTGGTTTTTCACAGAAACCTGCTCTGTGTCACTGTGGGGTGACACACAAATGACATGGACAGCAGTTCTGTTCAAGGTAAACTAAAACACTTTTATTAAAACATTTGACTCCATATATATATATATCTTTCTGAAATGCCAGTGTCATTGGAGGGTTGCTACCTCCTCAATGTCACTGGGCAACCCAATAATCTATCAGGTTGTTTATCCCCCATATAGGAATGAAAAACAATAAGTTATTTATATAAAGTTTGTGAGAAAGTTCTGTATAAAATTCAAACATCAGAAGGCTTAATAAAACTTGAGAAATCAGGGCAACAGCTCTGTACCAGCTCTCCTCATCAGATGGTCCAAGGAGGAGGGGAAACTTTATCCAAGAGGCAAATATTGGAAGGATGAGCTACTTGAGGCTTGGGCAAAGCAGTGAAATATGATGGCCAAGCACTAAAGTTCTTGTGCCAGGAGAGAGTTATGCTGCTGACACAAATATATGCCCCATGCTCCCATGTATGGTGGCTTGGGAAAGAGCAGGGGGTGGTTGGACCCTGTGACTGTAGGAACTGGACCCATTGCTGGTTCTGGAACAGCACAAAGAGGGCTGTGGGTGAAACAGGACCCCTCTGCTGAGCTCAGCCAAATCACTGCACTGGCCGTGAGGTGAAAGCCTCCACAGCAAACCACAAAATGCCTTGAATGTCCCAAAAGTGCCATCATGGTGGTCTGAGAACTATCACTCAGAGAGGATTCAGCTCACCTTTTTTTAAGCACCTCACTGAGGTCCCTAAATAGGCATTCATAGTCCTGGCCTTCCTCTACTGCCTGCACTGAGCAATTTGCAATTTGCTCATTTGCTAAATCTGTGCCCAAGACAGGGTGCACATTTTAGAAATGCCTGTTTCTCTTTGGGGAGATGTGCTTCCCAAAACTTCCCCAGGCTGCCACAAACCCCAACAATGCTGAGTAGGATCCAAATAATCTATTGATGTTAGAGACCTGATGTCTGTTCAAAGGCTTCCCCCATGCTTTGGTAGCCTGTCCATCAGGAGATGTGTGGCAGCTGCCCAGTTTGGGTTGAGCTGTGCTGGCAGGATCCCCCCACGGTCCTGCCCCCACCCTCATCTGTGTTTCAAGGAGGGAAGGAGGGTGGTGGAGGAGGCTGGAGGAGCAGGATGAGGGTGCTCCAAGAGCTCCCAGAGCTAAAGGGCTGCCCAGTAGGGAGGATGGCTGGGCACATGGATGGCTAAAAGCCTAGAAAATCCCCCACTTGCACCCTTCCCACTGTGAGGAGGAAACAGAGGCTGGGCTGAAGCTGCAGTTGGAATAGCAGCATCACATTGATGTAATATCAATGAGTGCAGCTTATTCCCCAGAGCTCTTGGTGCCACCAGCACTTTCTCCTGACACCCCATCCACACCCCTCGAGCCTCCAGCCCACCCTCAAACCTCCTCTGAGGTCATGCTGGAGCTGCCAGCAGCAATACTCATTAGGAGGGGAGTTAATGACAGAGGTGATGTGTGGTGAGGCTCTGAGGGACCTGCTGGCCTGTCACCAGTTAACCCTGTCACCACCATGCCTTGGGGAGATGCTTTCCTGCAGGTTCTGGCAGACCCCAGCACCATGGAGGTGGAGGAGGTAGAGGTGGAGCTGGGGTGTCTGTGGCACTGCAGGGACATGCCAAGGGCCACCAGGGGAGTTGGTGTCAGAGCCAGGACTGAGAGCAGCTCTGGAGACCTTCAATGAGGGCACGCCCAGGGCACACAGAACCATCCATGGCAATTTCCTCTGGCAATATAAAGCCCAGGATCTTCTTTCTGTCTATCTCAATCATCATTTGCATCTCAGGGGGAGGAGGTGATGGACAGTGGCAGAACTAGGATCAAGTGAAATTACCTATGGAGAGGTATCCATCTGGCTAATCCTAGGACTGAATTTCCTCTGGGAGCCACAAAACCTCTTGGTTAAAAACCTCCCTGAAGAACCTCTCACTTTTCTACCCAGGACTATCACAGAATTAATTAATTAATTCCACAGGTGGGAAAAGACCTTTGAGATCATCAAGTCCAACCTCTGAACCAACACCTCCTCATCAACTGAACCAGGGCACTGAGTGCCACATCCAGGCTTTTTTTAACATGTCCAGGGGGGGTGACTCTGCCACCTCCCTGGGCAGATGATTTCAGTCCCAATTGCTCTTTCAGTGAAGAATTTTTTCCTGGTGTCTAACCTAAACTTCCCGTGAGCTTTAGACTTTGATAGGCTCAGAAACTTGTGTAGATCCCAGGAGGCTTCCTCTGGAAAGTTTTTGGTGATGCTTCTGGGGGCTTTGAGTTTTGAGCACCCTCCACTGCAGGCTCTTTGCGTGTCATTTCAAAAGTCAGGAACAGAGAAACAAAAGGAGCAAGGAGCAAAGCCTTTCCAGCAGTACCACTCCAGGCATTTTCCAGGCTTGGCAAGGAGGACCCACCACCTCTTTCTACTCCCCCAGCCATCCCATGAAGCTGTTTTAATTGAACCCAGCACAGACACCTCTTCACATCTGTTTGCCAGCCAGGCACTTCCTCGCGGTGACTTTGCTTGTGGTGGAGAGTGCTGCTCTTAACACTTTGTTCCAGCTGAAGCCTGTGAGGACAAAAGATAAGTGGAAATAATTTTCCACTGAAGGATACCAGTAAAATGTATGAAAACTGCCTGTCCCTGGACCATCTGGCTGCTAATTATACAATATTAACAACCACAGTCAATGAAGCTGAGCCTCCCTCAGGGAGCAGGGTTTCAGTTGGGCAATGTCACAGAATCAATGTAATCCAAGTTCTGATGCCATTGATAGCAGCTGGCCCGGAATCCAGAGTGCCCAGAGAGGTGTCCAGGCACAGCCTCAGCTCTCCCAGGAAAGCTGCTGCCACCAGCAGATGCTTTGCAAGGATGCTTGAAGGAAGAAGTGTTCAAGGGGAGCTGCAGCTGCTTTGGGAGCCCAAGCTGGGCATCAAAGCCTCATGTTGTAGGGAAAACCACTGGGAGGTGATGCTGGACACTCTGTGAGGTGCTGGGGGAGCTTGGATAAATCCACAGGCAAAAGGGAAGAGTTTTGCATCCCTCACTGGGACTACAGGAGCTGAAAGAGGCATCAGTTGTGATCCCTCATGGTGAGTGTGAACATGCCCAGTGGTGGAGTCACAGCTGCTTCAAAGGAGACAAAACTTCCCCTTCTACCTTCCTATCACTTGTAAAAACCTTCTCTTCCCTCCAAGCCATGGATTTTTCTTGTTTCCATTTTTTTTAAAGGGTTGAGGATTGTGGCTTGACAGGGCTTTGCAAACAGGCAAGAAGAAGCTCAAGAAGGCAATGGTAAGGACATTTGTCACCTTCTGTCACCAGCCAGAACTGTCCCTGGTGCAGCTGAGCTTCAGCCTGTCCCTTTGCAGGGATCCTGCTTTCCATCCAAAGTTCTCCAGGACTCCAGAACCTTCTGAAGCTTTGGAAGAGTTTCACCAAAAGACTCCATGGGAAATCCCAGAGTGAGAGGCAGATCGTGCTCAGGATGGATGAACACTTCAGCCCCCAGGTCACCCATGACAGCCACAGGTGTCCAGGATTTGTGTGTGTGAGCAGGATAATGCCCAGGTTCCACCATCAGACCAACAGCAGCTCCCCAGGGAAATGGTTTTTGGCTTATGAAGAGTCACAGCCTGAGGCAAAGCTCCTTTGCCAGGGAGGATGGTCTTTTCCAGCAGAATGTTCCTCCAGGATTTTCCAATCAGAGACACTTTCCTCAAATTTGACTTGAAAAAACAGAGACATTCAATATTTTAAGGGAAATACAGCTAGGTATGGCTAGGGTTGTTTTTGTTTGTTTGTTTGGTTGGTTTTTTTGTCATTTCATGAAAAATTTGAATTGGGAACCATTTGACTGGAAAATTCACACTGTGAGGAAATTTTGGGCTTTCACATAATATATTTCCCAGCAGCAAAAAAAAGTCATTGTGGTTAACAAATGCTGTCATTTTAATTTTGCTCAAAGTTTTGGTATTGAAATTTTTACCAGGTTTGACCCATTCAAAAGTAATGTAAAAAATGCGAAGTCTGAAGGCACAGTGATCCTGAAAACTGGAGAGGGTGAAGAAAACTCTCAGAGTAACATGTGCTGGTGTTTTCATACAATTCAAGACACAACTCTTCTTGTTGCTTCTACCCATGGAGTTGCTTTGGCACAGAGAAGTGATGCTGCAGAGAAGGAGAAGCTGGACCAACCAGGATTTATGGCGGGGGTGACAAGTCCCAACATTTTCCATCAAGCAGCCAAGGGGGACCCTCTTTTGGGAAGAGTTAGATGCCCTCAGAGGAGGTGTCCAGCCCCAATTTTGGCATCTGACCCCATTCAGGTCACCCTTTTCCCTCTTGCCTAATGAGGCTGTAATTACACCCTTCCAAACAAAGGTGCCTTCGTGTGAGTGTGTGCAGCATCCACAGCAAGGAATCCCTGGGCACAGCTGGAGCTGTGTCATAAAAGACATTTGAGTAATCCAGAGGAGGAAACAAAACAGTCCAATCAACTCAGGTGAGTCTTCACACACACGAGTTCCTCAGCAGCACCTTCCAAGGGAGCTGAACCTCCTGCTGAAATCAGGCCAAAGAGCTGTTAAGGAGGAAAAAAGAAAATTGCTTACATTGAAAATGTATTGTGTGGCTCATTTCACAATGGTTAAAGCAATTTAGAGCCATCAGCAGGATCAGAGTGAGGGATTTGCTCTGTTTGATCAGACAAATCAGCCATGGCAGGAGATGTCTCTGCCTGCAGAAGTTCAAACACTGGGGCTTCCTCTGTGAATCTCTCCCTGCTCTGCTGAGAGCCTGGACACATCCCATGCTGGGACAAGCCTTTCTTTCCCAGGCACCCCAGGAATCTGTTGCCACGATGCTGTTACTCTAAAGCATAAGATTGGATTAGGCTTTTCTTAGCTTGCCTCACTCCGAATGTAGTGTTGCCAATTTGTACAATTTTATGCCAAGCTTTGTGATGTTTGGGATTTTTCTTAGAGTGCCAGTTCCTGGAATAAAGCGATTACAGAGGAACCTCCTCGCTGCCTCAGCTATAAAAGAACATTCCTGCCCCATGCTGTTACCAGAAGGGTTGAATGGGGAAGGAAGTTTACTTGGGGGAGGTAAAAAGGCCTTTTCCACCACCCAGCTTTGGGGATTAAAGATCCTGCATGTTGTAAGGAGTGTTCTCTGATCCCTGAGAACCAGAAACAGTCCTGCTCAAATTGACCTTGGAATTGCAGTCAAATTTTCTACTTCTCCAGCACATTCAAAAGGGGAACATCATTTCTGGAGCAGTCACAGAAGATGATCAGAACAGTTCTCTGGTCCTGAGCCAGGCCCAAGTCCTGTGTCTGGGGAAAATGCTCTTCCCCAGGATGCTCCTACAGCCTGGGTGATCTCTGGCTCAGAGACAACCTGATGGACAATGGCAGCAATGGAACCCCATCTCAAGAGGAGATGTTATTTTTACGATGTTATTTTAAGAGGAGATGTTATTTTTTATTTATTTCATTTTTTTATTTATCCATTTCAAGGCCGTGGATCAGGACAGAGGGCGTTTAATATGCTGTAATATTGAGGCACATTTGGCCTGGGTGTTTATTGGGGCTGTTTGTAGCAACATGTAAGATGTGCTCACTGTGGAAATATGTGGCACGCACACAAACCCAGCACAGATGTGCTGGGAAGCACCAGGGAAGCTGGGCTGGCCCAGGGCATGGGGAGCAAGTGCTGCTGCCTGCAGCAAGGGTGGAGGGAGGGCTGAAGAGAGGAGGGGAAAGAGATAAACCCTCACCTGCTGGGCTGGCTCTGCTCAGCTGCATCTTACTTGAACGCAGTGTTTTCATTTGAGGTTTTGAAATCCCATTGCACAATACTGTAAAAATGTCATAAAATATTTTATTGCCTCGTACCCTGAAATGCTGCCAAGAGCCTTAACTCCTGCAATGCCTCCTTGCCTTGGATGCCCAGCATGTCCCCAGTCAGGAACTGGCTCCCGTTGTTTGGAGGTTGGACTTTGAGGATGGAGAGGGTTTTGGGGGCTTAGAGCTGCCAGATCACTGCTCCAGTGAGCCTCTCAGACTGAGTTTAACTAATTTTGGGCCTTCCCACACCTCTGTCTGGGGGTTTCACCTTGATCACAATTGAAGGTGAGGTCAGTCCTGATGTTTTTGATCCTCACCTTCACCCCCAGTGCCAGCCCTGTGAATATCAATGGAAATGCAGTCAATGCCCTGCAGTTTCCTGGGTGCATCCCAACTGTCTCGTGTCATGTTGATGCAATTGATCAGCTATAAATGACTTTTGGAAGCATTTGGGGTCAAATCCTAAGGTTAGGGAGGTGAAGGACCAGCCCTTAAGAAGGCAGTGGGTGATGCTGAATGGATGAGCTGCAGAAGCCACTTCTCAGCCCTGGACCCTTATCCTCCCCAGGTGTGGGGATAAACAGCTTTATGGACCTGCTGCACAAAGCTCATGGGAATTTGCTGCTGAGAAGGCCATGATATCAGTGTTTCTGGATTGATGGTAGATCTTTGTAGGTCACTGGGAACATGGGAGGGACATCAGACTCTTCCCTTATCCTGGTCCCACAAATCAGGGAGCAAACTGGACACGGCCAACGTGAGATTAGGAGGCTCCTGTTCTTTAAAGCAGACCCAGAAAGAAAACCTGTCTCCTTGGAGCATGATTGTGGAGTCCACCTCTGCATGAGGTTGGGTTTTCCCTCCATCACTTGCCCTGTGATACCCAGCTATGCATCCAAAAAATGACCACCTGGTTACCCCATCCCTGCCACGACAGACTCTGTCATTAAGTGGGGAAATATCTCCCATTAGCTGGAAAATTCCAGCAAGCTATGGGGGGCAGAGGCCTCTCCTCCTGCAGATGTTGGGGCTTTGCTTGCCAGAAATCAGATGTTGACCTTGTTATAAATAAAGAGCAAAAATTAGCCAGCTGTTCTCAGTGGAGATTTTCATCCCTTCTTCTAGCCCTTTAATGAAAGAAATAATAACTCCACAAAAGGCTTAGGCAGAACTTATTCAGGCCCAGGAGAAATTCACCCCACTCAGAGATATGGATACCAATTAATTCTCACTTAAAGTCTATTTTGAGTGGTACAACATGGGTGTAAATCTTTTTTCTGGTGTTCATGTAGAGGTGAATTTTCAACCTGCCCTGAAGGGCAGAATTCAAAACTCCTTCTTATTTTGTAGTTCTTGAGGACACAGTGCAAGCAATGTCAGCTTTTCCAACCTTCTGGGCTGTAGGCAGGCTGTGGGTTTGAGTCACAGGCAAGAAGAGTCCTTAAAAGAGGCATTTTCTGCTGTAATGGATCTCAGGGTAACTCTTGGTTTGCAGGCTGCATCACCAGTGGTGTTTCCCACCCTCTTCCAGCACCTAAACCGGGCTGGGGTGACTCTGCCCCACAGACACACAGCCAGGGGGTTAATAAGGGATTATTAATGCAAATTTCCCTCAAGCTTGTGCTAAATCTCCATCCCAGGGGCTGGCGAGCTGACTGAGATGTGCCAGAGAGGAATGTGGGGATTTGCTTATTTGCTTTTCTATCTAAACAAAATGCTTTCCCATAACCACGAAGAAGGAAACCCCACTTGGCTGAGCCCCTCGGAAGAAGTGTCTTCACTGGGAATGTTTACATGTTGCCTTTGAAACCTAAACTAAATCAAATTGAGGCTTTGAGCAGCAGCTGCCCCAGCTGTGAGCAGCACCAGGGCTCTGTTGCAGGCCTGAGCTGGGGTTTTCATAAATTAATTTCATAAATTAAGTGCCCTGATGGCACAGACCCTCCCTGGAGCTGGGGACAGCACTAATGGCAGCTGGAGGGGGAAGGCACTCACTCCTGCTTGCTCTAGGTCAGTGTTCATAAGGGGTCACCACAGGGTCCTCCTGGCAAACCCAGAGTAAAGAGCTCATCATCTTCTCCACGGGAACATGGAGAGATGACCATTGGGGAATGGACCTTTTGGGAACTTCTGAGTTTGTCTGGGATATCCCTGAGTCCTGACAAGGAGTGCAAAGTGCTCATGTCAGCCCTGGGTAGACAATGGAGGCCTCTCCTTCAAAGAGCCAGAGAGTTTGACTGTGTTCTTTTCATTTTCAGTAATCTGGGGGTTGTTACCTGTGGGTACTCCAAGCTCCATGGAGCAGTGTGCTGTGCAGCCATGGTGGTGCCTCAGTTTCCCTGATGTAGGGGGCATCATGTCCATGGACCCCATGGAGTGAACCAGGCTGGCTGAACAGCACAAAATGGTTTTTATCACACCAAAATGGTGTGACAAATATAAAATTACAAATTATAAAATAATTATAAGATATCACACCAAAATGGCGTGATAAATAATGTGGCTTTTATCACACAAAAAGGTTTTTATCACACCCCAAAGAGAAGTCCTTTTGGGTTTTTCTGTCCTGGGTCACTGCCATGTCTCACATTTTGTGTTAACAGCCTTTCAGCTGCCCAGGGGTCATTACATCAGCAGGAGTGTCCTTGGCACTCCTCACCCTCTCCCAAAATCTGTGTGCACCCGGGCTTTAGGGAAATCCATTGCCAAGCCTTGCACAAAAGGACTGGAAGGATTTGCAGTTTCTTGTATCAGAGCTGAACGTGTTGTGTAGGACAGCACAGAAATCACCAGTGATTTCTATCAACACCTTGGGGTTGGGTTTCTCCCCTTAGCTCAGCTGAAACAGAGCATTGCCTGGAGAAAAGGAGACTCAGGGGTGACCTGATCACTCTCTACAGCTCCTGAAAGGTGCCTGTGCTCAGCTGGGGTTGGGCTCTTTCTCCAGGCAGCACTGACAGAACCAGAGGACACAGCCTCAAGCTGCACCAAGGGAAATACAGGTTGGATATTAGGAAGAAGTTTTTCACAGAAAGGGTGATAAAGTTCTGGAATGGCTGCCCGGGGAGGTGGTGGAGTCACCATCCCTGGGTGTGTTTAACAAAGCCTGGATGTGGCACTGGGTGCCAGGGTTTAGTTGTGGGGTTGGGGCTGGGGTGGACTCGATGATCTTGAAGGTCTCTTCCAACCCGGGGATTCTGTGATTCCGTGATTTGAAATATACTTGAGAAGAATTAACCCTCCACATTAAATGTCCCACTCCTGCTCCCTTCAGATTGCCAAGGTACAACACTCTGATCCTGTAAGGACAAGAGATCCCTCCTGCATTTTGGGTAAGTCCAGGCAGCCCCAAAACATTTGCAAAGAAGGGGCTGAACATCCCAATAAATAGTGCAACCAGCCTGACCCCCCCACAGCTGGGGGCTGTGCCACTCACTCTGCCAGCAGCTCCTCTATCCTGTGGATATCACCTGAGGTACAACAGGGTGACAGAAAAGTGCTTTAATTTCCAGCAAGAAATAAGGCACCAGATGTCCCATTGCTGGAAACTTTCAGTGCCAGGCTGAATGGGGCTCTGAGCGAGCTGGTCTAGTGGAAGGTGCCCCTGCCCATGGCCTTTAAAGGTCCCATCCAAACCCAGGTGTTCTATGATTCTATGACACAGCCCACATGGAAACAAGAGGACAAAGCCACCCCATGTGCCTGAGGTGCTGTGCCCAGTCTCAGCACTGCCTGCCCTTGCTGTCTCTGCCTTAGGATGCTCCAAGCACTAATGAATTACCTGCTGCAGGATTAATTGTCTGTAACCACTGTGGGAAGGCACTGCTGGGTATTACTGCAAACTCTTTGGAGCTGAGGTTGCCTTTTTTAGAGGTGTAGGACTCAGGAGGACAAGGCCTATGCAGGCAATGCAATGTACACTTATAATCATGAGCAGTGGCTGAAAGTCATCTCTGCCTGAGCGCTGTGGCCAGTGCTGGGATGCAGAATGAGGACCACAGGACAGGCAGAGCCATCTCCCAGCATTTTAACCCCAGCTGTGGTTCTGGGCAGGTGTTATCCAGGCCCCACAGCAAGAACAACACAAAACCAGGCAAACCCAGCAGCTGCTCTGCACTCGGGCTGTGGCACAGCGTGTCCTGTCACGTCCCACACCAGCACACGTGTGCCCCCCACAGCACACACGTGTGCCCCCCACAGCACACACGTGTGCAACCCACAGCACACACGTGTGCACCCCACAACACACACGTGTGCAACGCACAGCACACACGTGTGCACCCCACAACACACACGTGTGCAACCCACAGCACACATGTGTGCACCCCACAGCACACACCTGTGCCCCCCACAGCACACACGTGTGCCCCCCACAGCACACACGTGTGCACCTCACAGCACACACCTGTGTACCCCACAGCACACACCTGTGTACCCCACAGCACACACATGTGCCTCCCACAGCACACACGTGTGCACCCCACAGCACACACGTGTGCACCCCACAGCACACACATGTGCACCCCACAGCACACACCTGTGCACCCCACAGCACACTCCTGCCTAGAGAAGCAAACGCCTCTGTGGCCTCTGAATCAGCCACAAACACTGTGCAGAGGGAAAAACACAAAGGGGCAGCTGCTCTGAAAGGTGAGCAAGGAGAAAATAAAGCTGCTATACGAGTGCAAAGCTCCTCCACATCAAACACTGATAAAGTGACACATTGCAGTCAGTGTCAGTTTCCATTGCCTTTTTTTTGTAAGATTTATTTATGAAATCTGGGAGTGAAAGCAGAGTCCAAGATGGGATGCTCAGCACAGCTCACAGAGGTGAAAGCAGATGGTGGCAGTTAACAGGGGATGAGCAAACAGGAACAAGCAGCACAGAAATATAAATAAACTCATGGCTTTCAGGATTTCATCAAAGATTCACATAGGCACGAGAAGATGGATCTTCAAGGGGAGGCTAAAGCAAAAAGCAACATAGATTTTATGGTCTCTTGCTGTTAACTGTTATGAAGTTGCAGTGCTTTACACCACTCAGGTCTTTATGTTCTCTCTGGAGGTGCTGCCACATGGAAGCAAAGCTGATCAGCCAGCTCTCCTGAGCCTGGGAATCCAAACCTGCTCTCTGATTAAAACACTGCTGCACTTTGCTCTCCCTCTGTCTCGGTCTCTGGTCACATTGATGCTGCACCAAGACAAAACCTGAACTCGTCTTCCATAAAGAATTGCCTCTCCTCTTGGGGCCAGCACTGTGTTACTGGTGAGCAGTTCCCATCTTCCATCATGTGAGAGAAATGATTAAAAGAGAATTACCAGAATTCCCTATATCTCCATCAAATATCAGACTTGTCCATTTGGAAAATTAGTAGTGAACACCATTTGTTAATGTCACTATTAAGTGATGAAGTTTTTTATGTTTAACATGCCAGGCCTATTTTCTCTTCGTTTCCAGGTTTGTTTTTGAACTTGCTAATTTAATTAAATCTCTCCTGTTGAGCAGCCATTAAAGGTGACCAAGCGTGCAGGATACCTGCTGTGGTACAGGTAAATTAAATAGCAGATAATTAAAGTGAATGGGAGGCAGCTTGGGGGAGAGAAGGAGGTCCCTGTGTTGTACCAGGGGAACACCTGGGTTTATGGGATCATGCCCTACAGAAGGAGTTATAGGATATTTTACCACATTGCACAGGATATTCTAATTCCCTTCTGGTCCTAGGGCAATGCTCTGAAAATCCCCCCTGGAGGGTTTTTGGCCTTAAATAGTCAGCATTTTGTTTAATATGTAAGATCACTTGTGTCTTGATGTATGAAAAGACTTCTTTATCTTTCCATCCAAAGAAAAAAACACCTGGAATGAAACAAATATAAATGTGTATCTTTGGTTTGAGGATCCCCTCCATGCAAAGGCAGGGAAAAGAGAAGGGAGAGAAGGGGTGGCAACAGATATAACCCCAGAGTGCCCTTTTCCTCTTCCCTGACCTTCATAATTACCAGCAGCTTCAAGGCATGTTGTTAGCAGAGATCAGAAAGCTCTGAGATTCCAAAAGCAGCCCCAGCAGTCTCACGTATTTTATATTTTGCAATGAGCAAAGTGTTCACCTTGCAGGCAGCTCTGATGCCTCCTTGTAACCCACACCCATGAGCTTCAGGTCTGTCTTTCAGAAGGAATTTAAGCCTTGACATGACACAGCACTGTGGGTCAGAACTCGGGAGAATTTCCCATCAAATCCCCCTGAGAGCTGAGAGTTGTCTGTCTGTCTGTCTGTCTGTCCATCAGCACTGTGTCCCTGCTCCAGCAGGGGCTGTGCCCTTGGGACATGCCTGGGGCATGCTGCTGCTCTGGGGTGATGCTCTGGGAGCTCTCTGGTCAGCAGAACACTGAGTGGCCCATCCACTAAGCACTTTTCCAGAGGCGGGACACTGCCATGCCCCCTTCCTACCAAAAACACCCGTGGGCAACGTTAATGCAATGATGCCAGGAGGAGTGAGAAGGCTGCAGACACCTCTCCTGGAAATGTCCCACGTGGAAGAGCAGGGACACTAATCCTGGTGGTGTGCAGCCTTCCCAAGGGGAGTGTGATCCTGAGAGGACACACACAACTGCCTGTCCTTTTGCTCTCTGGGCAGAATTGCTTCTCTGGGCAATAAGACCTCATCTGAGATAGGAATTGTGCTGCTCTGGGACATCATTAAGGAGGGAAAGACTGAAATTATCACATGCTGTCTGATAAAAATACAGCTCCACAGAGCCCAGCATGGGCTGGATGGCACTTTCTATCCTCCCAGCCTTTGGTAGCTTCATTACTTCCCAGAAGGAGCTGGTGAGAACCATGCTGAGCAGAAAGCCAGACTGTTTCCTGCATCCTTTGTGAGGGGTTGATGCTTGTTGCTAAAGCCAACACAATTGATCCAGCTCTAAGAAACTCTGAACTTCTGTGAGTGGCTGTGCTCAATTTGAAAGCAGAGGAGCTTTAGTGCTCCACGCTGGTTTGCAGGTGAAACTGGGATGTCCAAGGTGTTTTCCCATGGCTCTCAGCCTTCCATGATGTGCAACATTCCCTCAGCAGCATCCCTGCCTGCTGGGGAGGTCCCAGGGACCTCAGGTGGTGCCTCAAGGTACCAGTCCAGCACAGACCGCAGACTGGACACCTCAGTAAGGCTGCCAAGTGCCAGTGCCTTTTTTCATAAGGACAACTGATGCCTTTTTTGCTGGTCCTAGAACTATGAGCCAGACACAGTTAGGGTGATAGAAGGGGTTACCTTTATATGAGGATACTTAGATGCATAATTTGTCAGGTCAAGAACACCAAATATGCACACCCTGCATGACACGTATGCAATTTTTATAGATTTTGCAAATTATCATATCTGACAATAACCCCCAATTAGAAGCACACTCAGTGAAGTCATCCCCCAGTTCTAGTACCTTCTAAATCTTCCTCCCTCCCTCAGATGAGGACTAAACATTGTTTATACAAACATGTCTCAAAGAGCTGGTGTCAACCTTGGTTTCTAAGGAGAACCAAGATAGGAGAGGGGTTTTGGAATGTGTTTTGTCTTTCTGCCTAGGGAAACACTGAAGCTAAGCTACAATAATAGACAAAAAAGCTACAAATACATGTGTAAAGAATACAGAGAATATATAAAAAACAAAGACAAAAATCAACTCAGTGTCACAAGCAAAGCAGGAGGTTCACGTGTGTTATCACAGAAAAAGACCCCAGGTCACCCCTCTGCCTGGCAGGGGGGAGTGTGGCTGGGCTCTGTCAGGGCAATTCACCCTCTTTGCACCAGGCCTGGAGTTGGCCAAATCTTCTCAGGAAGCGAAGAGGTATCCAGAATTGAAAATGTAAATAGATGCTTTAAAAAGCACTGGAATATACACAAGCTCCAGCAGGAATGAAGGGAGCAGCTGCTGTTGTTCTCCTTGGCTCTCTGCTGAGTGTACACAGGCACATTTTGTTGGTTGTAAATGTTTAGAGAAAACAGTTACTATTGGATTGTTTGAGGACCACTTTGAATCAGCTGGGCACTTGTAGGAGGACTGTGGTGGTGATGAGCTGCACATGTACAGTTCAGGCTACCAAAGCTTTCATCCAAAGCAGGCTCAGCCCAGCTCCTTTTCTGTCACACTGGTATTTCAGCACAGCTACAATGAGCAAACACAAAGCAAGCTGTTAAAATGATTGCCCTTACCCCTAACAGGGTGTCTCTAAGCTCTGTCTGAATTCAGTGATCATCCCACAGAGCTTGTCCAGCATCAGGGGAGAAGTCTGCTGGCCCAGTGGGCAGTTTATTCTGCTCACCCTTATCCTGCTAACAGCCCTTACACTGCTCACCCAGATGCACAGATGGGCTGAAAGCAAAATCTCTGTGTCCCAATAGCCGTGAATGCTGCTGGGAAAAATTCTTCTCTTTCCATCCCTTACATCCTTCTCACCTATTCAAGAATTACCAGCCAGCTCAGGACACTGCAGCACCTTAAGGCAGTGAGTTTTGGAGAAAGAAAGTCGATGGGTGGATGTCCTTAAGGATAATGGAGGGAGGCAGGAACACCCTTAACCCTGTCTTAGGCTCCCGTGTTTCCAACATTGACTTTTGTGCCTTTCTTAGACACCTAACATGCCTGGAGATACAGGAGGTCATCCCATCCAATTAACTCAAAAGTGACTGAAGGTGGGAATTTGTGCCAAAGGGAAAGGAGAGGAGCAAGAGGAAAAAGAAAAATAAAAAAGCTGCAGGAGCTGTTGCAGAGTCCAGCTGAAAACCTGTGCAGCCTTCCCTGTGCCCCCTTCCTGTGCAGAGAGGCAGAAGGTATTTAATCTCTTTGGGCTCTCTGCAAAGCCTTCACAGCTCACCCTGGTCCAGGCTGGAGCTCTCCTCCATCTGGGAAAAAGTCAGGCAAAGCAGAAAAAACCCATCCTAATTGCAAGTGGCACCTCCTGCTGCGGGTGGTCTCCAGGCAGAGAAGTGTGACATTGTCTGGGAGCCACTGCATGGTGTGGAGGCCGGCGTGTCCCGGGCCCTGGGCTTCATCCTGCTGCTGGATAATAAGGGTTTAATGCTGGAAAGGATGCACTGGACTGTGCAGCAATCAGCCAGGAGCTGGCTGCAATGGTCATCATTAGAGGTGCACAACTGTCTCCTGGAGAACAAAACCCTGTCTCTCCCTGTCCCAGCCCTCCCAGTACAGTTTTGGTGTTGGGCCAGGGCAGTGCAATTGTTGCTTTGAAGGACATTGATTCAAAACAAGCCCTCAGTCAGTAATGAGGCTTCTTCAAATTGCCTGGAACTCCATTTGTTCTCCTCTCAATTAACGCTTTCAGAGGAATAATGCAAATTCTTTCCTGATTTGGGGGACAAAGAGGGGGTGAGATGGAGATAGTGTTGAGAGAAGGTGGCTGGCTCATCAGAGGGAAGCACAAACCTCTAGCTCTTTGTGTCCAACCCAGCTTTGCCTCTTGGACAGTGAAACAGCTTAATGTCAACAAGTGAGTTCATAATTAATAACCTTTGAATATAATTAATGAGAAGAGTTATGGCAAATTCCAGCCCCCTCATGCTGCACTGCCACAGCGTTCATTGGCCCCTAACCATGTGAGTGCTGCTCCCTGCTGCAGCTCTCAGCCTCTGCACGGGCAACGGGGCAGGCACAAAGCTCTGGGGGGACAATTGTGACATCTCGTGACACTGAGATGCCTTGGGTATGGCAGCAGATGGGCCAGCCAGCTCTGATACTGAAGTGGGTCACGGCAGAAATTTTTTTGTGCTTAGACAAGGTCAGAAATAAGCCAAGGTTGGGTTTCCCCTGATAGTGTTCAGTCTAGACTGAACTGATAGAAGTCTGGATGTTCCCACCAAGGACTATTCAGATGGGTGCCCAAGGGTTGTCGTAGTTGAGATGGAGACAATACAAAGCAACACTCCATTTTCAGAAGGCTTCAAACTGGTTTTTTATAGCATGCATGATTCTATACATTCTTACAAAACTCCTAAGTTTACACTTTACTCAATTGGTCAGGAAAGACAAACAAAGTGCTCATTGGAATAGGCAGTTGCAGGTTTCTCTTGTTTTTCAACTTCTTTCTTTCTTGGTTTCTATGTCAACAACCTTGGTAGAAAATTCTTTCAGGGGTAAACATGGATCCTCTGATCAAACTTCTCTCTGGCTCACAGAAGTTACTGTAAAACCTCTTCCACAAAGGGCCACCTACTCCCCCTCACTGGTGTCCCCTGAATCCCACATCTGGGCCATCATTCCTTCCCTTTTCCTGGGGAGGAAATTCCCCTCTGCTATTTGCCCATCATTTATACTTATGCCAAGGCAGACCACAACGCGCTCCAGCCAAACTGATTTGTCATATGAGAAGATCTAGAATTGGAGTTTTACTGTTGGAATCCAAAATGCAGGGAGCTCTCAGAACTTTAGGCCTGTAAGCCAAAGCTTAGAATTAAACCCAGGATTTTATCTGAGACTTTGGAAAAGGCTTCCAAACTTCAGCGATAGAAGCGAGAATGTGGATTTATAGTTTAAAGCAGAGACACGTTAAGCTAAGCAAAGGAAAGTTTAGAGTTTCAGAGTTTAAGATATAGAAAAAATAAAGTAGTTACAGAGGTAAACAGGAAGTTTAGAATGCAGTACTCTGGGCTTGTGTGTCATAACATGATTGGTTAAGAAAGCTTACACTGTAGCATGGGTCTATAAGACAAAATATTTAAGGATTGGGTCAAAACCATAAATATCCTTGTTGGCAGTGTTTTATTGGTCAATAACTCCTTAAAATGTCTTGTAACTGAGGGTCTTGTGACTTTCTGAACCATACAGTAATGATGGGAGCTGAATTTACCCTTCCTGCCTATGCAGAAGATAAGAAAAATAAACCCCATCATCAAAAAAATTTCAGAGGTCCTGTCTCAAATTCCTTCCAAAATTCCCCACAAGAGTATTATCACATTTTACCTGTTTTATGGTGGCTTCACCCTGATATAACTCCTTTCTCTCAGCCCCTCTCCCCCTCCCTTCTGCCTGAGCCAAGAGCCCTGCAGCTCCCCAGAGGACTTGGTGCTCTGGCATTTACAGAGCTTTCTGAGCTTTACATTACACAAAAACAGTATTTGGGGGCTGCAAGGTCTGAATAGACAGTCCTGGGATTCCAGCCTAAATTTGGACCCTCAGATTCTTACTTGCCCTGGGCTGAACGTGCACAGGGCAGAGAAATGCTGGGGAGCATGGTGGGATGAAGGCACGTGGGGAGCCAGGAGGGGCTCGCTCCAGCAAGGAGGGCTCAGAGAAGGAAGTGGTATTGGAAAGAAAGAATAAAAAGCACTGCTTTGCTTTTGGGGTGAAATATAAAGGAGTCTAAATTAACTGCAGTCTGCTCAGTTCTTAAAACTCTTTGAAGGAAAAACAAACAGTTCTGATTTTTTAAAGTCTGTGCTCGGTTCCTTCTGTGCTCAGCTCTCTCAATCCAAAATGCTCTTTGCACTCTGTGCTGGATGGTCATTTTCTAATTAGACAAATGCCTTTTGGGATTTTTATTTTCCCCCAAAATGAAAACTCAATTCTCCTGGATAATTTAACTTCTTATAAAATATTGAGAATTAGGACCTAATGGAAAAAAAAAAAAGAAAAACTAAAATAAATACTTCATGGCTCTGAAAAGCTCCCAGACTCCAGCATGGAAAGCTCTTAGATACTGCTGTTCCTTTTTTCTTTTCTTTTTCTTTTTTTTTTTTTTTATTTCAAAGAAGAAAGTTTACTGCTTGGAAAAACTTATAACTAATTTATTTATGCCCCTGGTGGTCAGGGGCAACAGACTGTGATGAGGGAAGGCAATGGACACTGGGTGGACTTCAGGAAAAAAAACAGAAATAATTTTGCTCCCTTAAAAATGTCAAATGTTGATCTGTCTCAAATGACATTTTTGTCACACAAAACACTTTTAAAAATCCTGATCTTGGGAAAGCCCAAGCCTTGCCTTTGAGATGTTTGAAAGGGCTCAGTCTCCTTGTAGGAGAGAGCTGAGTGCTGGTCATGGGCCAGGAGAGCTGCTGCTTGCACTGATGCCTCAGATTTCAGCTTTTATATTTTTCAGATTCTGTGCTGCTTTAGTGTGTGGGTCTGAGCTTCATATCAGGGGATGGTGAGCTCTCTGCACAGAGCAGGGAGACAAAACAATTCCTTCTCTAGCTGGGGACCAAGGACAAATGATCCAAATCTCAGGCCCAAGAGCACAAACAACGTGGACTGAAGAGAGAAAAACAAGAAGGATGGGACTGCATGGGCTAAAGCTGGAATTGGACAATGAACTCCAATCTGCAAATGGAGCAGAACTGATCAAAGTGAGAGACCCCGTGCCCGCTCGTGCATTTTGGGACCATTTTGGTTCATCTTGGGTGCAGCCCTGGCTGGGCTCTTGTGCTGCCCAAGGTGGATCCATTGGGGCCTTTTAATAAATCCCTACTTTATTCTTTAGCTCTGTCCAGCCTCTGTTCTAGGTCAGGTTTCACAAGGCATCAGCACAAGGTTGGGAATCAATGGAAAACCACTGAGTTCCCTGCTGGGGACATCCACATGTTCCTGCTGGGGACAGGGAGTGAAGGTCACACTCATGGCCTTGGGGGTTCAGGGAAATCCTACACCTAGGTGCTGTGAATCCACCCAGCTGCATTTAAATGCAAAGATTTAGGAATGTTTTCCTGCATGAACTGGTCAGTGTTTATACTGCTTTCGCACTAGATTTTGAAAAAGGCAAGAAGTGCAGATTTTGTGGAAAATCCCCTTTTCTGCACAACTTCTTGGCTAATGCCAGCCCTGCCTTTCCCTGATCCTTGTCACAAACTGGGCAAGGAAATGGATCCGAGAGGTGACGGCATCAGGGAGAGGTCAAGGAAAGTTTAAGAAGTGCTTTAATTAAGATTAGCCCATTTTTCTTTCTACCTAATCAATGAGGTTCTCTGTATGGATGGACACAAACCTGTTTTCTAGGCAGGAGGCTGTGTCTGTGTGAGGAATGGGGGGCTGGACAGATCATCCCAAATGAGGATGGCCCCAACAGCATCCCAAGGAATGGCAGCTGATGGAAGGGCAGCCAGGAAACCCCAGGAGAGGGAAAGTGAAGGATATTCCCATTAGCTGCAGGCATGTTCTGTAGACAGGATTCCCTTTTATTTTTAATGATTGTTTTGAATCTCTATCCAGAGAGAGTTGGATATAAAAGGGAAAACTGTTCGGTTCATTATCCCTTAATTATTGAAGTGAATGATTTGACTAAAATGGAGGAAATTGAAAACATGGAGATGATATTCCAGTCCATTAGGCAACTTTGGCTTCCTAAATCAGTATCTTTAGACTGGCAGAAATATTTTTAATTTATTCTGTCATCTGCAAACAGAGAGAACTGTGTCATTACAGAAAGGACTTTTCAAAAGCTACACATTTTATCCTCCTGTTCTTCTCTTCTTAACAATAATCTTCCTGTGGCTTCCACCCCTGAGCTGCTGGTTTCTGTTTTAGTTGGGGGTTTAATTTAAAGAAAAAAGATCAGTCTGGCATTTTAAAGGATTGCCTGACTGCCTGCTTTGCTAATCATTGAACCTCACTGCCCCAGAAATGGGAAACACTAAAAGCCCAGCAGTGTAAAAGGAAAGAAAAACTTTCATTCTAACCCATTTTTGTGTTCAGAAAATATTCAATAAAAAACAACATTATGATAAAGATACAAACATTTGCACTAAAAATAAATTGGTGTCATGAAAATGCTCCAGATGAAGAATCCTAGAATCACAGAACCATTAAGTGGTGGCACTTCCCAGTCCTTGCTGGGACCTCGCTGCTGCCAGGGCCAGAGCCAGCCCAGCATCCCCACACCTCCTCCCTGCTGCCCACTAGGAAATGGCACTGGTGGGGAACTTCATCATGAGCTTTTCCAAGGAGTTTTCCAGAGAAAGGGAAGAGATTCAGCCACTCAGCTCCTCCACCAGGCTGCAGAACCCCAGCAATGCTAACAGGTTCTTCCTCCTGCCATGTGAAGGCACCAGGCAGTCACTGACCCACAGCATCTCTTTGCTGTCACAGAGTCACCTCTGCCCCTCTCCTCTGAGCCAAACACCTTGACCTTCCTCAGCTGCTCCCTCCTGCCCTTTACAGCACTCTCCTGACCTCAACCTGTAACTCCTCTCTCTTTCAGCTGTGCTGGAGTCAAAGTGGGATGTGGTGTTTTGGACGGGATCTCAAACACACTAAGAAGCAAAAAAGTTATCTTCATACATCCCTGAATGAGATTTGACTGGGAATTTGCATTATATTGTTATTTTGGCCCATCTTTAACTTGTGATCCATTTTTATGCCAGACCATTTTTCAGGCAATTAGTTTTGATGTGGTACTTGTGAATTTGTGTTCTTCTAAAATGTCCCCTTTTACAGTTCTCACTGAATGTTACATTGCTGGGTTCCTAATCAGCAATTAGGTTCCTACATGGCCTGTTAAGATCATTTTTGTTCTCATGAGGTGTTTTCAACCAAGTGTATATTGAAATTACATCTTCCACTTGGTGTTTTCCTCCAGACAGCACTGTCCTAAGTTAGGAGAGCATCAATCCAAACACTGTCAAAAGCCTCCTTATTCAAAAGCCATCACTTGGCTCTCATTCCCAAGGAGGAAATGAAATTAATTTGACATGTCAGCATACATTTAGGTAAAACTGAGGGCTATTTTTAGCGTGGGAGAGTTGTTGTTTAGGAGGTTTTCAGCACAGAGCACAACTCCTTAAGTAGATTTACTTGACAAGACTCCAAAAGAATGTGATAACAGACTGTTGATACACCATTGATTTTGTCTGATGAAGATAAGATCTCAATATGTCTTAAATAAAGATATGACTTCTTGGTAAAACTCATCTGGCTTCAGAGTCCATTAGACTCAAACACCAGAAAATCTTTAAACCTCTTCAGCTGCTCTTCCTCTGTAGTTTACCTTGGTCCTTTCTATTCTTCTCTAAAAACACAAACAGCTTGATAATTATCTCATGCAAAGGCCAGCACAGAGTCTACATTTTTTCCTGAGAGAGACTGAAGTTCATCAATTGTGTTGCTCTTTTTCAGACACTCTCTTTCTTAAGTGGCTTCAATAACAGAGATGAGCTGTGGACATAATGCCACTGTGTCTGTGGTTGCCTCAAAGTGTACATTGCTGATATTTGGCCTTATTTTCCTTTTTTTTTTTCTTCATCTTCAATAAACACTATGTCCTTCTTATTTCTGTTCATTACATCTTACGTGATTACCCTCAACTCACACACACATTTGAAAGTGGTTTTTTTTTCACGTCTAGTCTGAGTCACATCCAGTCTGGAGCAAGTTTTGCTATGTCTTTGGAAGTCCATGAAAGATTTCTGAAAGCCAGACTTGTGCCTTATTAGCTGTATAACTGATGGATCAAACATATTGACACCAAAAATAAAAATCTGGTTTTAAATGAGTGGTTGAAGATGGAAAGCATAAAAGTACTGCCTCTCAACATCTACTTTTTATGGATGCCTTTGCCTTTTGCTGCAAATGGCTCCTGGAGCTGCCTCTACCATCGTGCCTGAGAAATTTCATTTAAAAAAAAGACTATTTCTCTGCAGAGACACAATGCAGTGTCCCTGGGATTTTGTTTCTATCAACAGTAAATCATGTGTTTCAACCTTAAGAAGTATTTTTACAAAGTAAATATAAAAAAAAAATATGATGGACCAGCTCCAAAAGTTGTGAAAGGACCCTTAGTTTGCCTTGTGCTTGTAAACCACCTTAAAAATATATACAGAGTTGAGACAAAGTTGACAGTTTTTCCTAACAAGTAAAGAAAACATGCTGCACTCAAATCCAGCAATAAGAAACACATAAAGGTTTTGGGTCTGATCCACAGCTGGTAAATTAAAATAAAATATTTTAAACCCACTTCTTCCCATAAGAAGGTACAGACTTTTAAGATCTATTTTTACATAGCTAAATTAGGATGATAATAGTTTGACAACTGTTTCCCATGAAGGGTAACTGACAGTGAGTCCCCCAAAATACCAGTTCAAGTGCTGCAAGCTCCAGATTTAGGTGCAAATGACCTTCTTCTCAAAGAAAAAAGTGGGGGAGGTTTCTAGCACATCTTTCAAACAATGTCAGCCTGCCAGTTTTCAGGCTGTAATTTTTTCCAGCTGTAAATCAATCATTTTATTAACTCTTCTCTAAAGTCTCCCACCGAGTTATCTGGGACTGGCAGCTCGACGAGCCGTTCTTGGGGAGCTGTGAGCATAAAGTTTCTCTTGTGCACTGCTGTGATGTCATGAGCACTCACTCCTGGCTCTCACTGATCCTCCTTCACAAAAGCCTCTTTCTTTGCTCACAGCAATTATTCAGCTATTAAAGCACATTACATTAAGTTTCTTATTTTAAGAGTGATATCACTGCTTGCTTTAATGTCCAGCCGATGGAGCAATTTGTACTAACTTCCCCTGACACTGTGTTGGTGCTCCAGTCCCCAGGTTCTGTTCCTGCCTGCATAAAGCTGCTATTGATGGGATCTACATGTGGGGAAGGCATAGAGCTTGTGACTGATTCAAACATGTAAATATGCAATATGATGTGCTCACTCCACTGAAACAGCATTGCCGGAGCCACCGTTGAGCTCTGCTTGACAATCTTTAAGCCTTTCCTCCATGTCTCTCCATCCTGGATTCTCTAGAGGATGAAGATCATGAGCTTTTCTGTGTATGTGGATATCTCCTCCACACTTTTGGGCCATCATCTGTTCCAGACTGGACCAGGCCATTGCTGCTACAGGTATGCAGCTCCCACTAGTTATGCAAAACTAGCTGGCTGATTTGGAGAGGGAAACATGCAAAGAGAAGCTCAGCCCTCCTAGCAGGGAGCTGCCATGAAAGAGGTGATCCAGAGGGAGTTTCACCTGAGCCTGCACCGCCTTATGAACCAAAACCTCTGTACACGATGCTGTGATGATCTGTCACTTGCCTCTCTCCAGCCCATCACCATCCAAACTGCATTCAATGATTTTCTTTCCAGATGGAAGCAGAAGAAAGTGAACCCTGGGCTGGTGGGGCCAGTAGAGCACACCCATGCACCTCCATGGAGCCACAGGAAACCACATGGACCCAGTCCCAGTGCTCTGAGGACCAGCTGCTGATGTCCTCACACCTTTGTTACACTCCCTCTTCCTCCTTCCCTGAAAAGTCAACTTCCTCCTTCCATCTGGCACATTAATCTCTGTTTTCAACCTTTCATCAAAGCTCATCTTCCCTTCTCCCCTTTGCTACAGTGTGATGGGGAGTGACCACAGCCACTGGAGCCCAAAGGCAGGCTCACATCAGCAACCCCAACAGCTCCTATTCTCCCAGTTCAAACCAGAATGATTGCATCCTCTGCCTCCCACCCAGGAAATGCTGATTTCAGGCAACCCTTGGCTCCTGCCCTCAGTTTGGGAGCAGCACAGGGAGAGAACTGAATGCAGGAGAGCTCCCTGCCTACCCCAGCAGTAGGGTCACTTCTGCTTCACCCTGGGGGTCTGGCAGCAAGATGGAAAGTCAGAGCATCCCACCAGCATCACAGGGGCTGTCCCTGAGCCCCTTTTAATCCTCTGCACATCCCCATGTGCACCCTCCTGGCTGGGAGCTGCTGCTGCAGCTGCATCCCAACAGGCAGCACCCAGCTCCTGCCTGTCCACCGAGGGCACACTCAGCTCCTTCTCACAGTGAGGGAGGCAGCTCTGACTGCTCTGCCCTGCTCACAGTCACAGGGGCTGGAGGTGTTCAGCTCCAGCTCTGGTTTCCTTGCAGGTGGTCCAGTGCTCAGCAGGCTCAGGTGTATATATAAGACCTGCTATTTATAGGACTCCTTAATTTCCCAGTTCCACTGTGTATTAACCACAAATCAAGCAAAACATGCAGCAATCTGTTATTTCAGCTATGTTTTACTCACAAGGTGTGGAGCTCAGAGGCCACTGAAGGACTTTACACTGAAAAATGCCTATCAAGAGCAGCAGGGTTTAAAGAGCCAGCAAGGGTTTAAAAACTGTCTGCATGACCAGCTACAAATGCCAAATGAAGACAGATATGCTGATGGTTTGACCCTGAATTGTGCATGGCATAACCAGGCAAGAAATGCTTACCAGGTAATTCAACTTTCCAATCCCTCTCAAAAGCCTGAGCTTGTGATCTGATCAGACTAAATTTAAATGATGAGCTGGTCAGATCAGCTTGTGATCAGCCTAAATGCAGCATTGCTATCTTGTCTAGTCTTAATTAAGAGTTAGCTAGATGTTATCACTATTAACATCACTGTTCAAAGTGCAACTCATGATGTCTAGGAATATGTCAAATAGAGGTGTCAATGTCTGAACATTACACTGAATTTTTAAGTCCCAGCAGGCTGGAAATAGCAGAAGCTGAAGAGAAATAAGCACTTCTCAAGAAGTGTTTCATCCAGACCTGAACCATTTGGAGTGAATTGCTCTCTGGACAACCCTTTTCACAACTGAATGAAGGAAAATAAATGATCAGTTAAGTCCACTAGCCTCTGCTAAGGTGCACAGGCCAGTTTAATTCAAAGAGTCAATTTCATACAATCATTTTTTTCAGATTATCTTGGCATGCAACAAGACAGTGAAGAGAGAGACTGAAATTTAAGGGTTTCCTTCAAGTATGCAGCTGAGAAGAAGTAGGTGTTATTAAATACTTGGACAAGATACTTAGTGAGAAAACCAGCTCAAAGTTCCCAGGAAATAGAGCAGAAGCAGCAGAATGGATGAGGAAGCCTCAGGAAGGATTTAGTTGCAGTTTAATGTAAAACCAGTTCAGAGAGCTCAGAAATCACAAAAACGGAAAAGGTGCTGTAGGGGAAAGTGGCAAAGAAAAACTTGACAAGCTGCAAAAACACATCTTGGAAAGAGACTTGTGGGACAAGATGTTATGAAGCAGCTCTGGGATAACAGGATTATAAAGCATAACCTGGAGATTGGAGCAATCACACAGCAACAGAAATCCAAGCAGAAGACTCAGGTCTGTGTTAGCTCCCAACAAAACACTTCAGACAATGATCTGAAGTCTGAAGATCCTTGTCACTCGCTCCCCCTGGGCTATGACACAAGGCAACCCCTCAGCAGCACAGGACAGTGGTGCAGGAAGGAGATGAACAGGCTGGAAAGTCCATAAAGTGCTCAGCTGTAACTGCATGGAAAACGAGCACGAAACTGCTGCCCTGTGAAAGCTGCTCTGATGGGACCACACAAGGTCAGGGATTGGCAGTCAGTTCCCAGAAATGAAATTAAATGGAATGAAGGAGTGTATCAACATTATTGACTTAATATTTGGCAAAAAAAAACCCGCAAAAAACCAAAACCTGAAGGACTTTGGGTTGCAGAGTCTTCTCTGAGGTTTCCACCTGCACGATCTCCTGTAGGATCATTTCTGTGTGGCAGTGACTCTGGCTTCTGTCACCTCTGGGATAAACAGACCCTCTGCAGCACACACCTTTCCACCTCTAATCATGTGACTCACCTAATGAAGGCCCTGCAAATTCACATAAATTTTCATGTGAGAAGAATCTATCAAGGATGAGAAGCCTCTTGCCAGACTGGTTCTGATGGTTCCTGGCTCTGGGCAACAGTCAGACCTACCAGCTGAAAGGAAAAGGAGGAGGAGAAAAACTTGCTACTAAAGAGGCTTTAATGGCAAAAATGTGCTCCAAATTAAGTATTACTGGGTCCCTCTACTAAAATTTGATAATCACTCCTGCAGAGAGGGGGAGCAGCACCTGGGATGGATGGATGGATGGATGGATGGATGGATGGATGGATGGATGGATGGATGGATGGAGCTGAGTTATAAAGAATTCCCTATGCAATGGCAGAATGACATGACATCTATACCTAAATATTTAAAGCACCTTAGGTTTGATGTGGTTTGCTGGGTTCCCACATGAGTGATCTTTCACTCTGGGTACTGCTGTTGTCCCAGGGTTAGTTCTGGATTTGAGAACTGGCAGCCATTTGTAGCTGTTCCATGGACTTTTCTTTTAATTTTAACATTTAACATTTTCTTCATCATACACGGTGACAATCTCCAGCGCCTGAGAAATGTGAACACTCATGGTTTCATTCTGATTTGGACTGAAAGCTAAAAGAATCCCAGGCAAAGGAAATCCTTCTTCTTGACCTGCTGCAACAGCAGCCGAGCTGAGCCCTCGGTGGGGCACAGGCAGCCACTCCTATTTACAAGTTTGTATTTCCAAAGTGCCTGCATTGGATGGACAATGGAAGCCAAACTCAATTTAAATCTCTTGCACAGGGAATCCTAAGCCAGATACAGTGGTGGCCCCTTCTCTGTGAACAAGAGTCCAATATTTCTTAAGCATCGCTATCCATGCCCACATCAGCTTCATAATTATTCATAATTATTAGTCTGAAAATGTGTTTGCAATCCACACCTACAGCATGTACGCTGCAAAGAGGAGAGTTTCTCTGTGTAGGTGTAAGGGGAATTTCCCCCATCATTTTTGAGGTCCTGGACTTCTGGATATCCACAAGTCAGACACACCACAGCTCAAATTAGCATGGCAGTAAATCATCACCAAAATTGGGAGCTCACTGACCACGTTGTTAAAGTCAGCAAATCTGGGTGTTAAGCATGTTGATGACCAGAGGACACCACATTTTTTATTGAGGCCTCAACACCTTTTGCCTGCTATGATGTTGAGCTGATCTGAAATTCTGGACCTCAATCCTAAAAGATTTTTACTTTCTCTGACATACAGGTACATATCAAGCAGAGTGGAACATGATAGGGCAGGTGATTGTCACTGGATATTGTGTGTGGTAAGATTTTCCATCAGGTAAAAATAAATTAAAACATGCATTTAAATGAAATAAAATAGTCACTGTTGAAGTTCTGAGAAATCCAATTAGCAATTTTCAGGGTGAATGCACCCCGAAAACAGCATTTTCAGAGTACTGTTTGTCTTGGAGAAGAAGCACTCATAATTTTTTTGCAATGGCATAGGCCATAGATTTATCTCAGCTAATTTCAGGCTCAAACTAATTAATCAGCATTTGTTGCTATATTAATTAGCCAAAAGTGACCTCAGATGTATTTGGCCTTTTCCAGCCACTTAAACCTAATGGGAGAGTAGGCACCTGAGGCAAAACCAAGGCATAAATAGATGTGAAGCCTGCTTCCAGCTGGGTAAATACAGCCCAGACTTCCCAGTTCTGTGGCATAAACTGTGCCCCAACCTTGCCTCTCTTTGCTTTCTGGCCTTGAGGAACATCCATGGCTCTCTGGACTTTAAATCCAGCTTTTGCAACATGTTATTTATGCACCAGTGGCCTTGGAAAACTTTACAGCTGGGTTTTGGCCACTCATAAGGCTATTTTTGCAGTATTTCCTTCAGGGAAGGTTTGCTCCATTGGCAATAAACCATGTGCACAGCCACCTCCTCATGGGGAGTGCTCAGGGCTGTGCAGCTCCTTCAGCAGCAAGGTCCCTCCTCCACTCAGCCTTCTTGCTCTTGATGCCTTTTTCTCTGGTCCTAGAAATATGAGCCAGACACAGTTGGGGTGTAAGAGACAGGATAACTAAGATTTAAAAGATTTTATTCTATTATTTAAAAGATTTTATTCTATTGTTAGTCTCAATAAAAAGTAAAACATAAGAGATATAAAACTCAACAGTATTCTATTAGAAGTCAACTTATTTCTAGTTATAATACTTTTTCATTTAATACTAATACTTAGTTATAATACTTTGTATGTTAATACTAATTCTTTTTTTAACTTATTAACTTTTACTACATAATACTATTATTACTTCTAACACTAATCACTTCTATTTCTACCTCATGTAGTCTTCTTATTGTAATACATCTTTTACAGTTTTAATTCTCTAATATATCTAGTCTTTACAAAGCTATGTTTTAAAAACTTATTTCTAGTTCAATCTCTCAACAATGTCGTCTCTATTCTATAACTTTCTTAAGTCAACACAGCTTATCTCAATGTTTACATATAAATGTACAAGACTGTGTGAGCTTTCTATCAAGTTTTAAGAATTCCTTACAAACCCATTTCTCATAAAAATCTTTATATGAGGATCCTGAGGTGCACAGTTTGTCAGGTGGGAAATGCCAAAGAAGCACACCCTGCATAACATGTACAGAATTGTTAAAAGATTTTGCAAATTAGCATATCTGACAATGATCCCCAATTAGAAGCATGCTCAATGAAGTAATTCCCCCATGTGTAGCACCTTTTAAATCCTCCCCCCTCAGATGAGGACTAAGCTCTGTTTTCAAAAAACATGTCTCAAAGAGCTGGTCTCAACCTTGGTTTCTAAGGAGAACCAAGATAGGAGAGGGAATTTGTTTTGTTTTTCTGCCTGGGGAAACACTGAAGCTAAGCTACAATAATAGACAAAAAAGCTACAAATATATGTGTAAAGAATACAGAGAATATATATTTTTAAAAAAAGGCAGAAATCAAGGTGGCATCACTCTGACACGTCAGTCTCCTCTTAATCTCCAGCTTGTTCTCAGGACTAGAGCTGCAAGTCCAACCTCAGTAAGCTGCAAATTTATCACAAGAAAGCTGGTTAAAGTTCCTTTCTTTGCAGCTACATTTTAGTGGCAGTGAAGAAGGGAAAGCCAATGCCACACCACCATTTGAAAGGTCATTTACAACTATACAGCCAGTTCCTGTTGGTTTTCTTAAATCAGACTATCCTTTTCAGGCTGAAATTAAGGAATCTGGATTTCCATTCAGAACACTTTCTCTGGATTAGGACATGGAGATGTGTTTTGTGAGCTAGCTTGAGTTAAGCTGCTGGTTAAGGCAAAGCACTGAGAATACACAAAGCTAAGCAGGGTCAGGAATGTTGTTCCTATAGATCTGTTATTCCATATAGGTCATTATTCTATATAGGTCTGGTTTTATAGATCCCCCTACTCAGTTTTATGGTCTTAGTGTGCCTAACTGTGCAATTCTCTGACAAGAAACATGATTATCCCCATTGCACAGATGAAGTGACTTGCCCAAGGTCTTGAGTGAGAATCCAAGTCCTCCCCAGCAGCAGGAATTCAGCATTTCCAGCTGGTGCCTCTGCAGGGATCTGGACTCCACTGCAACCCAGGATCAGCACAAGCAGCTGGATCAAGCAAGGTAACAAAACACAAATATTTTCTATCAGAGCCCATGATGGGACTCCTGAAGGCAGCACCTCCACCATGGAATCCTTCCCTCTATCAAAGGGATAAAGCTGGAGCACCTCCAGCCCTTGCTCCCATCCTGCTCATGTACCAGAATGTAACTTTGGAAAGTTTCTGGTCTCAAGAAAGTCTCTTGATTTTTAAAGTGGTTTTTAATGTACTGGAATATTTTTTCCTTCTAAAGAAGCTGCAATTCCCACTCTGAAGTGTTTAAGCAAAATACCAGTTTTCCTATTTTCTCTGGGTCTCTCTGACTCCTCCAAACTTGCTTCAAGACCTCCTCAACTGAATCATCCCCAGCTGAAATTGCTCACTGCTGCTCTTAAACAGCCATTAACATTTCAAAAAGCTGTTTGAAAACACCCAATCTCTCTTGAGCCCCTTCCAATAAACTTTTATGAATCATGGTTTGTATCATATCACACCATTCAGCACGACATGGGCTGGAACAAAGGTATTAATGGGCATGACCAATCTTTAAAATATCCATGTGAGGAGTAACAGTTGAACATTGTGAGGGTTACAACTGGGGATGCAGCAAGCCAGAGGTGATGTGTGGCTGCTGCTTAAAGACTGTTTCATTTTCTCCATGTCCTTTGAGCCTGCAAAGACTGAAATATTCAGTGTGGGAAAAGGGAACTATTTTCTGAAATTGCAGTCATGCCTCTTAGAGTGGTCTTACTTCATGACCCTGTAACTCAAAATAAGAAAACTCAAACTCAAAATAAGAAAACTCAAAACTCATAGTAATTCAAAGTAAGAACAAATGATGTTGGTCCCTCCTGGGACCATGTCAGAGCAGGTTATGTTTTGAACTGGAGATAGCTTGAAATCAGTCATTAGGGCATCTGTAGGAATTCTTTAAGGACTTATTCAAATGTGGTGAATTTAAAAGCAAGATTACTATTAACCACTTCACTCTTCTAACCCAGTTCACCTCATTATAGTGGCACCACAAGTTGCAAAGGAAAGGCTCCTTGCCTTTCACACATTCCTTCTAAATAAATGGAGGTGCTCTGTTGCTTTTGGAAAGGCTGATTATTTTGTTTATAAATTTAAAAAATGCTCACTTAACTGCCTCTGACATCCCACTTCTCTAACATTAATGGCAGAAATGGGGAGTGAGGCATTTTCCCCAAATCCTCTCCTTGGGCTTCCCTGTAACCCTCCAGGCTCTGACACCTTTTCATCACTGATTTTTTTTTTTAATTGATAAGTGTCACTGAATCTTTCCAAGTAATGGGTTAAAGCCGAAATTTAAATTCTAGATCAACGGGGACCTGTTTGTTTAATGGCAAGTTGTTGATTCAATATTGATACACAGAGAGAAAGCAGGAAAAATAACCTGACAATGATGCTCAAACAAGGTCGCTGGGAGCAAATCTGGTCAGGCTCTGCTGCAAACTAAAGATGAGCAATCATTTCAGTCTGGAATGGTGCTAAAAGACACCTCAAGGTTATTCCTTCTAAAATTGGTGAGTTGAAGTCAGCATCAGTGTAAAAGGGAGGTATGAATATTCCCTTTGGAGGCAAGGATTTTGAGGAGGAGGTGGTTCTTTTGCCCTGGAGTTTGAAGTGCCTTCACTAAAAGGTTGTTTCCTCTGCTGAGGGGTACAAAGGTGCTGATAAAATAAAAGGAGGAGGAAAAACTCCCTCCAAGGGGGATTCCGTGAAGGGAGGGGAAGGGTTTATGCACACAGCTTTTCCTAGCCCTGGTCATGGTCCCAAGTTTGAAAACTTGTCCCTCAAAAGCTACAAACCAAAAGGGAAATAATAACTAGCCAAAGATTCAGCTGTATTTTCCACTTTCTCAACATTTAAGAGATTGACACATGATTTCCAAACGCTTTGAGCTGGCAGTATTAATAAAGCTGCTTCCATTGTCAGCATTTCAATGTCAGGTTCATTGGAGCAAGGGCTGGAACTGAATGATTCTGGTTCCCAAAAGCACATCCTGACCACCAGGCTGGAGAATCTGCCTTATGCTCACTTTCTAGCTGAGTGGATTCTGAAATAGCCCATGCAAGAGACTTCACAGAGGAAGGACCAAAAGGTCTCTCTCATATGTTGATGGAGAAACACTCCTACAGAGCAGAGCTCAAACCAGCTAACATTCCAGCAACAGAGCATTAATTACTGCTTTAATGTCAGGAAAAAGGCTGTAGCAGCAATAACATAAACCTTCAATTACCAAGGCATGGAAACAAAAGGTTGCATTTCAGGCTGCAGCAAAAACAAAAATTTTCTGGGTTTTCATTTTGGGGAGGGGAAAAAACAAGCAAACAGGCAAACAAACAAATTACTGCAGACTAATCACAGACATTAAAAAATATCACTTCCCCTCTCCAGATGGAAAAGAGCGTGTTTGTACAGCCCATATTCAGTGTGTGTCTTCCCTTTGAAAGGCCACCAGAGAGCTAATGAAAAACACAAAGGCAAAAGCAGTGTCTGGTGCTACCTTGAAGATCTACTGCAATCCTCAAAGAGTCAGCAAAAATATTGTTCCTGTACACTGCCAGACTTTTCCACCTGCATCTCCTCCATGATTTCTGCAATACAGGAAGAATGGGCCAAGAGGAAGCAAAAAAGCTCCTTTCCAGGTCTGGGTATTCTTAAATATCTAGATGTGATTTTCAAAGACCCAAATCAGTGAATTTTAATTTTCACTAGTGTTGATGGAGAACATGATGGGCATGTTACCCATCAATACTAGTGAAAATACCCTGCATGTTATATGAAGCCCCTATTACCTCCTGTCCTGAGAATTGTTTTGAAGTTAATAAAAATCAGGTGTAAAGTCCATTCATCACAATAGGAATCTTAACTTTAGTTTCTGGACTTGGTCTTTAGAACAGTAGGAAATGAGCCAAAACCAAACCCCAACTATCTCCTCATGCCAAGCCTTTCCTGCAGGACTCCTGTCCCCTCAGCCTCTGTGGAGGGGAAGGGGATCCCACTGGAAGGGGTGGGAAGCTCAGCATTCATCACTGTGCTTGTGTTTGAGTTTTTAGGGCTTAACACAAGCACGACTCAAAGGAGACCCCAGCAAGGGGTTTGACCCTTTCCCTGCCAGATTCTGCCTCCAGCTCTGCCAGATCCTGACCATGCCATGCTGAACAGCACAGATGACACATGGTAACACCCACTTTAATGAATGTCCCCATTTCTTCCAGGGTCTGGAGAACCAACACCCAGACCCTGAGCTCTGAAATGGTCCCACCCCTGTGCAGACACATCAAGCTCCAATCTCCTGCTCCCTTCCCTGAAATACAAAAACCATATGTTTACCCTCAGCACAAAGGTGACCTCAGTCCATGTACAGGCACACAAAGCAGCTCCCTGTGCTCGTGCCCTATCTGCAGGGAGGTGTTCATGTGCCAAACACATCAATCCTCCAAGAAACCAGGGCCAGCAGAAACCTCGGGGACACGGGCAGTTTAACCCCTTAGTGCACAGCTCTGCAAATGGCCCTGGGGCTGAAGGGCTCAATCCCTTTGTTTGATGTTGTTCCACATCCTTCTGGCTGCCCTTGATGCAGCTGCACTGCTCAGGGGTTCATCCTGATGTCCTAACAAACCTAAACATGAAACAAAGCACACTTTGGAGATAATATTAGTATAGGAGGCAATATAAAGGCTGGTCTTTATTGGAGGCCTCCAGGGACAGATATGGAAAATACCCACAAAAGCCCACCCCCATCATGGGGGTGAATACAGTTTTATAAGTTTAGTAAATGAGGAAATAAGTTAGTAAATTAAATAAATTAGTAAATTAGCATAATTGACAAAAAAGCACCAATTAGGAGCATAAGTGGTGATGCAATTCCCCTCCAGTTCAAGCCCTTTCTAAATCCTTCCCCCCTCAGATGGAACTGTACTTTGGTGATTAAAATATATCTCCAAGGGCTGTTTTTTGGCCTTGGTTCCCAGGGAGAACCAAGATAGGATAGGGGCTTTGGAATATGTTTTGTCTTTCTGCCTATCAGGACAAGGAAAAATACTGAGAAAACTAGCTGTGAATGCAGTAATAGGCTACAGAGCTCCAAATATATGTGCAAAGAATACAGAGAATATATAAAAGAAAAAATCCAAAAACCATTAGTCATCAAATTCAATACAGGATGGACAGCACCCTCTTCAGTAAGGGATCAAAGCTTGCATTACCTCATGCTTTTCCTTTTCAAAATCATATTTTTGCCAGTCATCTCAGCCAGGCAGGTACTGAATGTCCCCACTTGCAGCCCCATGACCACAAGCTGATGTTCAGCCCTGTGCTGGCTTTGTCCATGGGTCTGCAGCCCATGCAGTGCAGCCAAAGGGCCATTCTGCACCCAGAGCCAGGATTTGACCCCATCCAAGCTCGTGCAGCCCAGAGGGATCTGTCTGAAAACCTGCAAGGTGTCCCCGCCCACGGCAGGAGGCTGGACCAGGGTGGTCTTTAGGTCCTTTCCAACCCAAACCACTCCACGATTCTAGAATGGCCATCCTTGGGTTATTTTAAGCCAGTGCAAGTGCTGCCCACCCCATATGATGCTGCACAGTAAGAACGATGCAGCTGAGTGTGTCAAGCTCTGCAGAGCTGTAGGGGACAGAGCAGCCTCAGCTGCACCCCTTCCTGCCCCTCTGCAAGATGGAATATCCCATTTTCATCCCTCTTAATTAGAGGGGGTAGCACACTCACAAAGGGAAGCAAGGGGTTACGCTCAGCAAACAATGCCACTCAATTAAAAGAAAATGCTCCTAGGAAGCAGGGAGCAGGGGAGTCAAGTGTTTCCATTTGTCCTCTGCTGCCTTTTATCCAGACTCGATTCACACCACAGGTCACTGCTCTGCAGCTCCTCCTTCTCACATCCACCCACCACGGAGATCAAACCTTGCCCAGAGCAGACATCTCCATGCTGCAAACCAGTGCTTCCCAAAACTGCCCCTGCAAGGCAGAGACCTACAGCCAGCAGGTCCAACAGGACAGGCAGCTGACCATGGTTTAATGAGGCTTCTGTGCACAAAGAAGGAATTGCTGAAATGAAAACTTTCAGTGGTGAAAGCATTCCTACTAAAGAGTTACTTTATAAGGGAGAGCTGTGGGCTTTCCCTCTTATCTGTGGGTGCTTAATAACAGCTTGGGGCTATTAGATGAGGAGAATTTTTAAACTTTAGCTGCTCTTTGCCAGTGTTGCAATTCTCTTTTGCAAGCTGGCAAGTTTGTTTCGTAATGGCTTCCTCAGCCAGGTATCAGGATCATCTTTCATTTAAACAAAATAATAGGCTTCTAGTCAGGTTGAACAAAAAATCCCAAGCAGAACGGGCTCAAAAGACAAGAGCCAAATGGAAATCTTGTGTTATCAGTTTCCCAAAAGTATCATGAGTTTTAAATTTATTTTTCCCCCTCTGGTTCACAGTTCTCAGTTCACTTGGATAGGCAACTCTGCTCTGTTCTTTAGTCCATTTATTTCCTTTTTGCCCTCATTAAAAGCAGAAAATCCCAAGCTGGCTGATTTCACATGACATGTCCCCACCACCCACACCACACCTGCTGGGAGCTGCTGGGCCCACCCTGAGCTTCTGCCTCCATCCCTGACCCACACAAGAGGGATCAGCTCTTGGTGTAAAGCACCAAAACCTGCCATGAACTGAGGGTCTGGCCAAATCAAAACCTGACACCCAGCTCCCACAGGGTCTTTGGGAGCAATTCCCATGGCCTGTGTGATTTATTGTGACCATCAGGATGATCAGAATGATTTATCTGTCCTTCCAAGCACATTTTCTACATGCCAGGTGCTGAGCACAAAGAGAACAAACAAGAAAACAAAAGACACTTGAAAGGCCATTAAACCTCGAGTCTGAAGTCTGAGAGGAGGTTCTGTGACATCCTTTTACCTCTGCCTGGAGAAGGAAGGAGCCACATCTCCAACTTCCCATCCAGGGCATAGGAGGTGCCACAAGGCTTTGGAGAAGTTGTTTCCCATTCTGGGAGGCAGCAGAAACCACAAATTTTGGCAGAATCCAAAACTCCCAACCAAGCCTGTGTGGCAGCAGCACCTTTTCTTGGAGACAAAGTCACTGGAAGCACCAGCTGGAGAAAAGATTCCAAAAAAAAAAAAGTATTGAAAACCTGGAAGAATGCAGCAAGTGAACATAGAGCATTGCAAAGTAGAAAACAGATACACAATTCATGGAATTTGGCTCCATTTCACACAGCAGACTGTTCAATGGCAGATGTCAAGTGTATTTATGGTGTGGGAACATTTCCAGCTACTTCCTGGGGTCTTGGTAAGATCTCTGTGATTTGCCTGAGAGAAACTGTTGCCTGGTTAGAGATGAAAAGGTTTTTTTCATATTTACAACTCCAGTTTCCACCTTCCATAAACTGTTCTGTGCTGTCAGAAGGCAATACTCAAAATCCTGCTCTGCCACAAGCATCATTTCCTCCCCTTTCTCTGTTTTCAAGAGAAAGCATTTGGATTCTTAAAAAATTGAATTACAATTGAATGAAACTAATAGCAAACTCACATTAAATTAATCGAATTATTTGGCAACAAAATCAGGAAGAAAAATGTGACACAACAAATGGAAATATTGCTATATTCCTCTGGAATATGCCAAAATGGAAAATACCAAAACATATTTTCCTTGGTATTTTCAAGGAAAACTTTTTGACATTTCATTTGGAAACCAAGCTCTGTTTCAAAAGATACTCATGTTTAATAATTAAAAAGAGGAAACAGAAAGAATCAAATACAGCATGCTGAGAGAAACAAAATGTTTTCCTGACCCAACCCCACAAAAAAAACAAACAAAAAAAAAGAAAAAACCCCAAACCAACAAAAACAAACAAACAAAAAAAAGGGGCTCTTAAAAATACATGTTTAAGTTTTCTTGCAGGAAATAAGATAAACTCAGAATGAATCTTATCTTGGGAAGAGGGTGGTCCTATGAAATAAGTCAGGAGTTTGCACAAACCCCATCACCAATATTTGCTATAAGGGGAGTTGTTTTTCCTAGTGAGGTTTTGATTAGCTACAAATCAGTAGAAAATAAATAAACAGGGCAGAGATGGACCCTGCTGACACAAACCCCATAGGAGAAGTCAACCATAACCTCATCAGGCACTAGAAAGAGGAAGGAGAGATGGATCAGGGCACATGGACCCAAATCAAATTGGTCACAGGAGGAAGAGAAGACCTTCAACACTCATCAGCTCAAATCTGCTGTTCTTGCTGATGGTGGCTCCCGAGTCTGGAGTGGGAGCTAAATCCAGGGAAAACCTTTCCCTGCTGTGAGAAATGCTACTCACTTCCAAAAAGTTAAAAGGTTTATTAAAACCTTATCAAAAATACAACACAATCCTGAATAGAGAAAAGAGCAAAGCATTTTTCCCACCATGTGCTCACCCACACAATGGATGCTTCACCTTTTAACCCTTCGGCCCCTCCCAAAGTTCTGTCCATCCCCTCCTCCTTCCCTGTCCAGGGGTGCAGATCACTGCCTGACACCTTGATTGGAGCTCAGGTGTCCCCATGGTAACAAGTGACCCTCCCAAATGTCCCAAACCCAGGGCACCCCCCATAACAATGCAAGGGGGTAAAACACAACTGTAAATCTATAAAACTTCTCTTAACACATATACATGATACTTGCCTTTTAATTGTGAGAGTCAACCATCACATCACTCATCTGTCACACTGCTGTCTCAGAGCTGCTGGCAGAGCCTGTGGCAAACCAGGGATGGGGTCAGGTTGCCCAGGAGTGATTGATTTCACTTCCTGCAAGCCCAGACTCCCAGCCCACCTCTCCCACCTTGGGGCTGGCAGTTCATTGTCATGCAACAGCATGGAAGCCCCAAATCTCACTCTTTCAAACTGCAGTTCTTTATTACTCACTGTCAAAAACACCCTGGGCCAGCTACAATTCCTCCCACCTGCTCCCCATTTCCAGTTCTGCCTGGAAACCACCGGGCAGAGCTCAGCCCTGGGGACAAGTCCCATCCTTTTGTCTGTGCTGGAGCAAACTGGGAGGTGTCAGCATCAGGTGGGCTCTGGAGGTTCAGGAGGTGCTTGCTACTACCCAAACCTGTGATATTTGAATGAGAATACAAAAAGCTGCCCCCACCACACCATCCAGGGATTTCCCCCCCCCCTCAGGCTCAGAAAACTGATGAGGGTGCAGCAAATGGGGGGTCTCCCGGGGCCAATTAGCAGAGATTTGGGCAGCATCCAGACACTTCTGGGGGTCACTGAAAAGCCTTGAATTTCCAGCTGTCTCCCCTCCCCGCACCATTCATTTCCAACGCACGCAGTGGGCACAGGTGGGGCTGGATCCGAAATAAGAGTTTTGTTTATCCAGACAGCAGGGCTCGGGCACCAGTCATGGCAACCTGCATTGTGTGTTTGCATCCCAATAAATTCCGAGCACCACAGATCGGCCCGGCATCGCGGCTGGAATGCAAACAAAGTGATGCCCATCCTCGGGGACAAAGGCAGGGAGCTGCCGATGCTGCAGTAACCTTGTCACCTGTGCCAGAGGTGGCACCAGCGCCTTGTCGCCTTCCTGGGATGTGCTTTGCATTTCTTTGCCTATGCAAACCGGAGGAGGAGGTGAGGAGGGTGAACCGGCTCTTCCTGCTAGGATGAGCAGGGTAAAGGGGAGAAAACTGTTTTTTTCTGGGGCTCTGGATTGGTGGACAGCACTTGGGTACCTGCTTCTACACTCACATAAAATAAGAACAATTGTAAAGAACAACATGGATGTGCCTCTGGTAAGTCTGATGATGCCCCACGTGCTGCCCAAAACCTCCCTGGAAAACCAGACATTATTTTTTCCTCTGTTTTTCCACTTGCAGGGATGCTCAAGTGCTCCTTGTAAGTCCAGAGCAGCAAATTTTTCTCAGGAGCATGATGTTTTCAAGGTGATGGTATGTTTTTATGAGGCCAGGAGGGAAACATTTCGGCCACGACTACGAATTTGCTGTCTAGACACATATTTGACAAAAAAGGGGACACTTTAACACAACCCTTACAGAGTATTGAGCACAACTACTCAAAGACCCTTTTAAGCCTCACGCCCCAAAAGCCTTTCTGCCCACAAGCAAGCTTCAGCCAAAGTATACAAATTTCAGGGACACCCCAAATCCTGCCCCTGTGCCAGGCACTCCCCCCACGCATCCAGCATGAATTAAGGGCTGGATATGAAGACTGCAGTTAATAGAAACACTCCCAACTTCAGACAGCTTCAAACCCTGTTAAACAGAAGGAATATCTGAGTTTCCACACTGTAACCAGAGGAAACACTCTGTGTGTCAGAGAAAGCATTTCTCATGGAGCAGGGAAATGTGACTGCAGCAGTCACATCAGCCTGAAGTGCAACTTGTTGTGCAAGGAATTTGCTGGAAACATCCTTTTTGGCTGTTCAAGGGCATCTCTGCTGCCCCTTTGATTTCTGCTTGCATGTGATGCCTTGGGAAGGCTGACCTAGAATAGAGTTAAAGAATAAAGTAGGGATTTTTTAAAAGGCCTCAATGGATCCACCTTGGGTAGCACAAGAGCTGAGCCAAGGCTGCACCCAAGATGAACCAAAATGGTCACAAAATGCATGACCAGTCCTCAAAGGGAATAGTGGATTCTGGACAGTGGTGGGGTGCAGCAGCCCAGCAAGGGGAGTAGGTTTTAGGATCAAAAGGACAAGTGAAAACACCTCCAGGATGGCTGAAAGTGCTGGTTTGTCTGTAGCTGTTGCCTGCAAGAGAGCTCCTGATGTCTCAAGCTGGTTGGAAGTTGTTCACCTTGGCTCTTTTAGCATCTTTCCATCCCATGGGATACATGGCATTTGAGCTTCTACAGACTGATTAAATAGATATCATTAACATTAACAGTGTCATCAGGACACTTCAGATCACAGCATTAGAGACCACACGTGGAGCAGACACCAATCCAAACACTAAGCCAATGGAGAGCTGAGGAGAACTACAGGTTACTCCAATAAATAGCAGAAAATTGGGGTGAAAAAAACATTAGAGACTAGACTTCTACCAAAAAACAGAGTGGGTGTTAACTTCAGAAGCCTGTAAAATGTCTCAACAGTAATATTTTCACTTGGGGAAAAAAAAAAAACCCAAGAAACAGAAAGAATTATTTTTCTTTTCATCAAAATGTCAAAATTAGTGGTGAGACTGAAGCAAGTCACTCTCTTCCCACCCAAGGCAGCAGTAAAAGTGCCACTGCCTGAAGGGTTGCAGCATCCTGAAGGGCCTCCTTGGCCCAGCACACCCATTACAGCCGCTGTACTGGGAAGCAGCAAACGTCTGTGCTAACACCAGCCACCCCTTGGAAGCTGCCAGCTTGGGAAAGGAGTGACACTGTCACTTCAGGACAAAGCCAAGCACAGAAACGTGCCCCAGGAAGGCTCACGGAGCAAAGTGTAGGTCCCAGGAGCTCCCGGCAGGTGGCTGAGGCTCCCAGTGCCCCCAGTGGGGTCTGGTTTGCCAGAAGGAGCACGAAAGCCCCACTAAGGCTCCAGCAGCCCCAGCCCCCGGGGCTGGCACTAATGAAGCTGCCTGGCCCTCCTTCCCTTTCTTTCTTCTTTTCCCAGGTTGGAGCACCCCATCCCATCAGAGTGTACTTGAAAGAACAGGATACTTCCTTTGTATGGGGAAACAAATGAAGATTAATGTGTTAGTTGTAATTAATCTGCGATGACAGATTAGCAGAGCAGTGGCAGTGCCTTGTGCTGCTGCAGGAGCCAGTGCTGATAGGACAGCTGGTGAGAGGGGACACCAAATTCAATTTGCTCCTCATTTGCATACATATGACAACCATCTGTGCTAATAGCACTGCAATGTCTCTATTAGGCTCTCTTCTAGTGTGCCAGCTCACCTAGACTCCAATTAGGCCTTTGAGCAAGAAAGCTTAAAGCATAAATATTTGCTGAGAGGAAGGCAAGAGGCTGCACAGCTCCTGCTCTTCATGCTGCACCTTAGCCCTCCTCACTCTCTGCCCCAGGATGTTCTGCTGCCATTTAGCACTTGCTGATGAGATGCTGAACTCCATCAGCCCCAGCCCCACATTATCCAAAAATGCTTTAAGCCATGTGAGAAAACCCAGAAGAGCAGCAGAAGCTGGCTGAAGATCAGTCCTGCAGCCGGCCCGGGTGCTTGTCTGCTGCATAATTTCACCCAGATTTGGGAGCTCTGACTCAAGTGCTACCCCCAAGGGTCAAGAGGCTGTTGGAAGTCATGGAGAAGTCCTGTGGGGGAGGTCACCCCTGCTGAGGTTGTCCCCTGCCTGGGTTTCAGCTGACACCCCATTTCCCAGCTGCTGCTCCTGTGTGCCACCAGCACACGCCCAGCTCCAGCCACAGTGTGCCAAGGGCATTTGTTCCAAGTGGCCCTTTATTTCTGCTGCTAGCAGTCCCAGACTCCCCTGAAGCTAATGAGTTAATTAACCAGTTAATTAATGAGCCAGCTCACCTACCCAGCTCTTCCTATTCTTCCCACCCAAGGTGATTTTTACAATTTTGAGTTTACTTTTTGTTTTCCAGTCATAATACCTCAACTCTCCAGGACTGAGGGCATGAAACTAAGCCTAACACCAGACCTAACACTAAACTTTACCCTAAACATTAATCTAACTCTAAATGTAAAAGTAACACTCCTGGTAACCTGAGGCCTAAGCCTAAACTTACCCTAAAGCTAACCACATCCATAAAGGTCACATAATCCTAGCCCAAAACCTTCAATAACCCCAAAACATAACCATAACCCATATCCTAAAACAAAAAAAAAAGACCCAAATAATGTAAAATGTAACAATGCAAAAATGTAAATCTGACCATAACCAAAAAATCACCCTAAACACCAACACTAACCCTATCCTGATTCATTACAAGAGCCTAACGCTAAACCGAGACCTAAACCAATCCCAAATCCTAAATGTAACACTAACCCTCATCAGAATATAAAAAAGCATTAATCCCAACACTAACCATAACCCCAAGACTTACATAACCCAAAAAATAATCCTTAAACAACCCTAAACCAAAACATTACATAATCTGAAACTGAAACCCACCCCCTAACCCCATCCCAAACCCTAACCCTTCTATAAACCTAATCCTAACCCTCATTTAACCCTAACCATAACCCTAATCCTTGCACAAATGTAACCTTAACCCCCTAACCCTAACCTCCCATGGGCTGCCTCTCTGCATGTGAAACCCTGGGGCTGTGTTCTTTCCTTCCTCTGGAGAGGAACTCTCCTTCTCATCCAGGAGACCATGGCCAAAATTTTTATTGCACCTCCAAAATTCAACAGGGCTGCTCCCAGACAAAATCAGCCAGGACAGATGGGTTTAGCTGGCTTTGACCTCCCCTGAGATGTCTGTCATCTACACCTGGAACGTGATTTCTTTCCTATGGCAAAGAACTGCCATTCTCATCCAGAAGCTCTTGGCTGAAATTGGGATTCCACCTCCAAAATTCAGTACATGCAAGGATTGCTCACAGATGAAAGCTGCCAGAACAGATGAATGTGGCTGGCCTTGTCCTCTTGTGGGCCTCCTCTCATCTGCACCTGGAACACTGGGGCTTCATGATTTTCTTCCTGTGGAAAGAACTGCCCTTCTCATCCAGAAGCCCATGGCAGAAACTTGCATTGCACCTCCAAATCTCAGTACATCCAAGGATTTCTCCCAGACAAAAGCAGCTAGCAGGGAGAGGCCTGGCTGGCTTTGACCTCCTCTGGGCCACTTCGCATCTGCACCTGGACCACTGGGGTTATAGGATTTGTTTCTTGTGGAAAAGAAATCTCATTTTCATTTTTCAGAGACCATGAGTCAACATGAGTTTCCTATCTCTTTCCTCCCTGTCCTTGCCTTGCTTTTAATACCCTGCCATTGATTTGCCTTGCCTCCCCATCCCTGGGCTTGCCTTCCTCTGCCCTGCTTTTCCTAAAACCTCTGGGCTTTCTCTTGCCTATCACTCTATTGCCTTGCCTTGCCATTCCTACCAAACCTTGCTTTTCTTAGCCATTCCTTTCCACCCCTACTTTGTCTTGCCTGCCTACACGTCTGGGTTTACACTGCCTTTTACACCCATCCCTCAGCTTTACCTGCCTATTTCTTTCCTGCCTCATCTTGCCTTCCCCTGCCTGCTCCTCCTGACTCTCCCTGCCTTGCCTCTCATTGCCCTGCCTTGCAAAGCCCCCCTCGTCTTCCCTGCCCTGCCCACTCATTCCCTTCCTTTCTGCTGCCTTTCAAACACATCCCTGCCTTCAGCTGCCTGCTCCTTTCTTCCTTTGCCTTGCCATGCCTTGCCTTCCTCTTCTTTGCCTTGCCATGCCTTGCCTTCCTCTTCTTTGCCTTGCCTTGCCTTTCTGACCCCTCTGTGTTCTTGCCTTGCCTTGACTGCCCATCCTTGCCTCCCCTTGCCTGTCCCTGTTTGGCCTACCAGGGCAGGTAATGCCCAGTAACAGCATTCTGGCACCTTTTTATGGGATCAGTCCCCAGATGTTTTCTGTTTTGGAGGAGGGAATCCCATTTCTTTTGGGATGGGCTTATAGTTCCTCTCTTCAGCAAAGAAACCAGTTTAGATTCCACACATTGGGTGGTCCTTGGTGAATTTAATTGCTTTGACTAACAGGGAGCTCTATGGGCTAGACCTGTTGAAGTGTTATGGTGGGAATACAAACTCCAGGCTGTTGAGCTTTTAGTCCTGGTACCTTCAGTGTGTGAGCAGTGCCTGGTGCTGTTCTGTTTGCATCCTGACTCCGTGAGACTGAAGGATTACGATAGGACAGTGCTGAGAAGGAAAGGGAACACACCAGAGTGGTTTGATGGGTGCAGCTGAAGCTGTAGGCAGCAAGAGCTTTCTCAGCTGCCACTTCTGTGAGCTCTGGTTTTGCCGGATGTTTTCAAGTTTGTAGGCGGACTCTGTGAGAGTGAAAAGACTTCTTAGTGCCCAGGAATTCATGCTGTGTCACACCCTTTGGGTGTGTTGCAAATAAGAGTCTGTACTTAGAAGGGGAAGGTCAATGAAAACTTGCTGTCCTGACAAAGGTTATTTGAGAGCAGGGACACTTCCAGCTGGGCTCTGCCCTCGGGGTGTTTCCGAGCTGGGCTCGGAGTGTTTCATTCTTTCGCGAGTCGGCAGCGCTATCGTGTGGCTGCTTTCATGAGCTCTGACAGCGCCCAGGAAAAAGCCAAGCGCTTTTCTGTCCCGGCACAGTTCTGTGCACCTTCAGGCATTTTCAGTCTTAGAGAGTCCAGTTACAAAACTAAGAACGTTCAACAGCTGGTTCCACATTAAATGTTCTAGAAGAAAGAGGCAGGGCTGGAATTGACTTTTCTTTTGCAGCCTATAAACTGCAGAACCAACAAGGACACGATTCATCTTCCTTCCCAGCCCTTACAGGGTCACGTTCTTCCAGTCTACAAGAGCCAGGATCCACAACGGAGCTCTCACAGGGACTGCTCCCACACGAATGGGGCTGGGAAAATCCCAGAAAGCCAACTTGCAAAATAAGGAAACACTCCGAGCCCAGCTCAAAATTACCCCAATTTTGGAGGTAGCGGCAGAGCCAAGCTACAAACATCCCTGCTCTCAAATCAGCTGTGTCAGGACTGAAAGTTTTCACTGACCTTCCCCTTCTAAGTACAAACTCTTATTTACACCACACCCAAAGGGCAACGTGAATTACCTTGTGCTAAGAAATGTTTTCACTCTCGCAGAATCTCTCTACAAACTTGGGGTGAAGCTCCTGGTTTCTCTCTGAGCTCAAGAAACAATGCTTTGAGACTGACTAGAGGGCTTTAGGCATCCTAGTGGAAGCTTTGAACTGTAAAAGAGGGCTTTGGACCCTCAAAAAGGGATTTTGGGTCTTCAAACTGGGTCTGTGAGAACTAAAAATGTGCCTTTGGAAATGAAAATGAGGGCATGGAATTTAGGGCTTGTGGCCTCCAAGGATGCTTCACTGCTGCAAATGAAGGCTTCCCTCCTAAAAAGGGATCTTTAGGGGCTTAACAGCCTGGAAGAAGCTGGGAAGAGTGGAACAGAAACCCCCAGCACTCCAAGTGTGCCAACCTAAACCATGACCAGGCTCATTTACAGCCTTTGACTCCTCTGGCTGCTGGAGCTCCAGGAAGAAGCAGGAGCTCTGCTGACAGACAAACAGCCCTTTGTCCACAACACCTGGTCCAGTGACTTTCAGCTGTGAGAGGTGCCCGGGCTGTGACAGCCAGGGGGTTCTGTGGCCTCAAAGGGACATGGCCCCATGTGGCCTCATGTCACAAAGAGGCAGAGATATGGCACTGGTCCAGCAATTGTGATCTCACCTGCCCAATGTTTGGCATCCTGAGGAGTGAGCCACTGAAAGCTGGCTGGGCTGAGCTGGCCTTCAGGATATCTAGGCTCCTTCCACTGCGGGCCTACCTTTTCCCAAGCATTCTTCATCCTTGATAACAGCTACAAGCACCACCAAAACTTTTTTGACAGCTGAAGGTGCTTTGTGAGTCATGTTTCAGGCTTCTAAATAATTTTGTTGAGCTACAAGTATTTCCTTTCCCTTTGAGTGATGGGATTGGTGCTGACCTGATCTTTTTGGAGGAGATCTTTCTGGAGCTTTGTCATCCAGATTTCCCCTCTGTTCCCGAGAGGAGTGATGACTGCAAGGTGGAACAGCTCCTGTGAGTCCTGGAAATACAAGACTCTAGAGGGAAAGGACGGTGGCCTGAGGCCCAGAAATCAGAGTGGGTTTGTTGGATTTTTGGCAGAGGACACAGGGGAACAGACCGTTTTCCAAAACTGCTTCCCTACCAGTAGATGTCAGCAGGGTGTTAAGCTCTCCCGATGTTTCTGAGTTGGTGACTAGAGCTGTTGTCCTTGGTCCTCCTGTAGACAACTCAACATTTGAATATGGTTTTAAGTAACAACCTTGCCTCAGGGATCTCTTTTCAAATGCTGTTTCCCTGCAGACATTGCCGAGGGAATGGCTCTGCCACAAAGGATTTTTCCCCCAGAGAAGATTTGCATGGACTGGCAGCAAACACAGACACCTGGAGCAGGACTCTTCAACCTGGGCAATACTTGTTACATCAATGTTATCCTGCAGTGCCTGACATACACACCCCCTCTGGCCAACTACCTGCTCTCTTACCAGCACAGCCAGTCGTGTGAGTGCTTTTAGGAACATCTCCTTGTAAATCACTTGGGCACATCCCAAGGATTCCCAGAATCTGGAATCAGGTTTAGGAGAACAGCAGCCCTTCTTTGTCAGCTCCATGAGCTTAAGTCCTTTGAGCATCAGGTAGAAGATGCTTGTCCTATCAAGGTGCACTCACCTTCAGCAGAACACCTCTTTCTAGCCCCAAGTTTCTACCCCTGCAAGTTGAACTCTCTTGGCTTATTGCACAGAACACTCCTGCCAGTTTAGCCTCCCTCTGAAGTATGTTTTCTGTGCACTCCAATGTCCTGGGTTTGTTGGGATGTTGACTGTTTGGGAGTAAAGAAATGGAGACTGTTCTTAGAACTTCAAGATCTCCATTAGGTTTCCCAAGAAACTGAGATGTTTTGTTAACCTTAGAAGCTTCTGTCCCTCCCTTCCTTGCTCCCTCCCTCCCTCCTTCCCTCTTCAGGTCAGCAGCAAGGCTTCTGCATGATGTGCACCATGGAAGCGCACGTCAGGAAGGTCCTGTGTTCCTCAGCCAGTGCCGTCCTGCCTGGAGCTGTCCTCAGGGACCTCAAATGTAAGTTGTTTCAGGAGCTCCGACAGGTTTTTTCTTTGTCTTCCCTTCTAGGGGAGAGCTACTAAATTCTTTCTTAGTCATAGGAGAAGAGTTTGAGTATGGCAGGCAGGAAAACGCCTACGAGTTCTTACGCTGCACTCTCAGTGCCATGCACAGAGCTTGTCTGAGCTGCGAGTAAGCACAAGCAAATTGCAAGTTTCAATCTTCCCAACCCATTGGACTCCTTGATGTGCTCCCATCAAGGAAAACTGATGTCAAGACCTTTCAATGCTAAACCCTCAGAGGAGGTAACTCTCTGCCTTGCCATTTATTTCCAGCTTGGATGTCTCTTCACAAGAAACTACCATCGTCTATCAAATATTTGGGGGCTTCATGAAATCTAGAGGTACGTTTCCACAACTGTTGCTTTACTTGGCTTGACTCTGCCCTTCTGTCTGCCTTTGACAAGCAGCTGGTCCTGTGATGGCTGGCTAGGAGAACCCACGAGCATAAACCAGCACAGCCAATTAATTTCACTCAGCATTTTGATTTTCCTTCCAGTCACGTGCTTGAACTGCCAAGCAGTTGTGGATTCCTACAAGGCCTTCCTGGATGTCTCTTTGGATATCAGAGTAAGAGGTTTGCAACTGAGCTTCAAGATATCCCAAGTCCCCTGTAGCTTTCCAGAACCAAAGCACTTGTCTTAACAAACCTATACTGCAAGCACAAGGGAGCTTGGTGGTGAGTGGGAAGGGGAAAGCACAGTGTCCTCAGTGTCCTCCTGCAGAGGCCATGGCACTGCTCTCCCTGTGGTGCTGGCTTTGGGCTGGACTAGCAATCATTACCCCCTCTGCACCCTTGATATACTCTCCTACTCCTTCCCTTTGCCCCCCCTCAAAACCCATCTGGCTCCCAGGCTCACAGGCAGGATCAGTGTTCACTGCTGATGCCCCTGCATGCCACTGGTAGTTGAACTGAGTGGTGGCAACACAGAGAGAGCTCTTGATGATTCTGGGAGCCCCTGGGACATGAGGGAAATGTTCAGCATCACACTCTCCTTCTGCCTCCTTCCTGGGTAATGCTGGCTCTCCTCAGCATCAGCTGCCTGGGTCTTCTTGTCAGCTCCTGGGAAGTGTTTGGGTGAGAGCATTTCCTGCAGCTCCTTTCTCCCTCCTCCAGGCAGCCTCATCCCTCACCACAGTTCTGGAGGACTGTGTGACACCCAAGCAGCTGGATCAGAAAGAGAGCTTCAGATGTATCAAGTAAGATGATTCCACATGACATAATAACACCAGATCCTGCGTGAGGGGCTGCATGGCACTGAAGCCATCTTCTCAAGAAGGTTTAATGCACAGTAACAAGACACAACTTTTTCAATATGCCTCTGAATAACCTTAAAATAGCACAAGGGTGTGTGAGACAGGGGAAAGGTTGCCTGGCCTTCCTGGGGGAAGATGGGGTGCATTTCAGCACTTGGCTGTGTGCTTGGTTTCAAGGTGTAAGAAGAAAGCTGCTGCCTCCAAGAAGGTTACAGTCCATCGTGCACCCAGAGTCCTCACGCTGTGTCTGGAAAGGGCTGACCAGTGGACTGGCACAAAGATCAGCAAGGTGTGCATGCAAGTGGAGTGCAACTTTCTCCTTCCAAAGCGGAAGATTCCCCAAAGCTCTGTCACAAGATGCTTGCACTGGGATTTTTGTGTTCCCTTCTGGGCAGAGGAGAATTCCCATGAAAAGATGAGGCTGGACTCTGCTCTCAGCCAAAGCCTCTCTGTCAGAGCAGTTTCCTGCCACCCAAGCCATTACATGCTGAAGGCAATTTAATGTGGTAGCTGAGGATCCTTTCTGAGCCCCCTTGGTCTCTCTGTAGTTTGTGGAGTATCCTGAGTACTTGGATCTTCGGCCATACATGTCTGACACAGCTGGAGAACCCCTCCTCTGCTCCTTATACGCCATCGTGGTTCACAGTGGGGACACCTGTCTTGAAGGACACTTTTTGTGCTACACAAAGGTAAAGAGCAACTTCCCTCCCAACAGGGAGAAATGTGTGTTGGGAAAGACAAACTTTCCCAGCAGTGTTACTGGAGGAGGTCTCCTTCGGGGCTCAATTGGATTTGTTTCTGTGTACTCCTGGTTTGGCAGTTTTCTGCCTTTGGTGTTGTGGAGAAATCCTGCAGTTCCTCTCCAGAACTGGATGCCTTTCTTTGCAGGCCAGCAACGGGCTGTGGTACAAGATGGACGATGAGTCTGTGGATAATTGTGACATCCACACAGTTCTAGGGCAGCAAGCCTATTTGCTGTTTTATGCCAGGTAATAACCAGGATCAATCAGGTCAGAAAACATTTCCCTATCCTGAATTAGCTGTTTGTCTTCTCATCCTCCTGAGTGTTTCTGCCATAGACAATTTCTTCCTGCATCCTTCAAGGCTGTCACTTCTGAGCTATCCCCCTCCAGTCCTCCTCTTTCCCTGCTGGGCTTTAGGGTGCTGCCCTGTGTAAACTGCCCCTTGTCTGCTCTGTGAAGCTGGCTTGTGTAGAGAAGAGGACTTAAAGGGATCCCCTAGGAAAGATGGGGAGAGACTCCTTGTCAGGGATAGGGCAAGGGGATATGATTTTGAAGTGAAAGAGGGAAGATTTAGTTTAGATATTAGGCAGAAATTCTTCCCTGTGAGGCTGGTGAGGCCCTGGCACAGGATGTCCAGAGAAGCTGTGGCTGCCCCTGAATCCCTGGAAGTGTCCAAGGCCAGGCTGGACAGGGCTGGGAGCAATCTGGGATAGTGGAAGGTGTCCCTGCCCATGGCGTGGGGGTTGGAATGAGATTTCTTTCATCCAAATTCTAGAATTATGCAAAGTGGAGGCCATAGGGGGTAAAAGATGAGGACTCGCTCTGACAGTGGCAGACCTGGTGGGAAGACCCTAATTAAACTTACCACTGGTGACCTTGGTGAAGTCTTCTCTCTGTTGCTCCAAGAAAATGACTGAATCTCAGAGGAGTCTACAAGGAATGCCTGAAGCCAAGATAACTCTTTTTTCCTCCAGGTGCTCAGATTTGAAAATGAGAGAAATGACAGCTACCTCACCAGCATCACCATATGCCCATTCCATGCTCGGTCAGGGAGGGGCCAGCCACCAGCAGGGAGGTTCTTCAGCACCACAGGGTCTGCCTGGCAGGATTAAAGTGATGCACTGTCAGAGAAACCATGCCAGGGAGAGAGCCCGGAGCAGATCCCCACAGTGGGGCAATGATCTCTGCAGCTGGATCGAGAACAGCACCAACTATGGCAATTTAACAGGAAGGAGGAGGAAGAGAACCAGTCCTTTAGGCCTTGACCATGCTCCCAGGAATGCCACAGCTCCAGGGCCCTCCAACAGGATCTACCAGCAGGTGCTTGCGCCAAGCCTTGCTTGGGTGCAAACCTTGCCAGTACAGAGAGAGCTGGGCAGATCCTCATGGCAGGACTACAGTCTCTGGAGCCAGGTTGTGGAGATCACAAACTCTTACCTGTCAGTGTGGAGGTCTGAGCATCCCAGAGATGCTTGTCAGACAAACACAGTCTGGATGATGCAGCAGCGCAGCATCTGAAACAAACAAAAACCTATCTGTTTGGAACCAACAGGCAGAAAAGCCAAAGCCAGAATTAAAACCCCTTGTTGGCCTGTGGAGGACCAGATCTAAGTATATTTTGTCTCAAACATTCTGATTATTACAATAGGAAAGGTCATTGGAGGAGACTGTGCTGAGCCAAATTCCTGCTCTGCTCTGACGCTCATGCTCACTTCCCAGAAGAGGGCCAAAAGAGCTGGCTGTGCATGCATGAGGAAAACAGCACAAAAAATTTAGTCTGTGTCAGAGGTAGGCACCAAGTTAACAATAAAAGGAAGCCAATTGGCCCCCTGGCTCTTTTTCCTCTTTCTCTCTGTTTTTTTTTTTTTTGTCTTGTAATCCCTGCTCCAAACCATCCATACTAGAACCAAGATGGTATCTATGGACTGGTGATAAACTTTGTTCTCTCTCTCCCTTTTCTGTCTTTATTACTCTCCTCCCTTGCTTTGTTGGGCAAAGCATGGCAATAATATTCTACCCCATGCTCCATACTGAAGTTTGTTGGGAGAGTGGGGAGCTTGTGGAAGTGTGTTGTGGCCTGTTAGCCAGCACTTTTGAGGAGCTTGTGGTGGGAGTTGAGAAATTACTGAAGTGTACTATACTAAATTAAGAGCTTGTAAGCCACCACTCGTGGAAGCCTAATGTAGAATCTAAGGGTTTGTTAGCCAACATCTTTTAGGCCTAAATATTTGGCTGGTTGAGAGAATTATGGCAACAAGAAAACATAAAGAATTCCCTGACACATCATCCTGTGTCTTTGTTGAGCCTGATGACAATTTACAGTGAACATCATGTCTCCAACTGGTGGGGACAGTTGTATGAATAATTTACAAGGTGTTTCCTTCTTCGTAGGTTTTGAGGCAGCTGGTGGAAATACCCACAGTGTGATGTTTGTGTGATGGGATTTTGAAAGCTGTGTCCTTGCATGTGCCCATCTAGCAATCTGATGCTTTTAAATATGGAGTTTAAGTCAAAGGGACATGGGCTGGATGTGCCAGTAGTGGCTGAAAAGGGCTGGAGGGCCAGGCCCTGAGGGTGCTGCTCAGCAGCACCACAAGTATAGATCCAGGAACAAACAGCACCTCCCAAGGGTCTGGGCCTGGTCACGTTTAATGTCTTTCTTAACTGGATGCTGGGGCAGAGAGGACGCTCAGCAAGCGGGCAGAGGACACCAGGAGCGGTGCTTGGGTCAGGGGACTCATGCCACTACAGCAGTGACAAGGACAGATTGTCATCCTGGAGGAGGGAGGAGCAGATGATCAGAGTTCTGCAATGCCAGAGAGGAAGAAGAGGAGTACCAGAAGTACCACAAGTGACCGTAGTGGGGAGCAGCTTGCACAAAGAGCACCAGCAGACTCCCCTGACTCTCCTCTGAGTGCTGCCCCTGATAAGGAAGCGCTGATCACCCTGAGACACTGCAGAAACCTGCACAGCTCTGCCAGCTGCTCACTCGTCCACAATGAGGCTTGGACACGAAGAACAGAAGTCCCTTCAGAAGTTCCCTGCTCATCCAGGCTGGTTGTGATCCCCAACAGCTTGTCTTTCAGCACACAGGGACAGCCTGCTGCCATGCCTTCAACATCACTTTCTAGAAGTACATCCATCCTTCCTGGACCCCTTTGTTTTTAAGGGCTGCTTCCCAAGGGACTTCCCAAATCAGCTTCTTGAAAAGCTGAAGTCTGCCCTCCAGAAGCCCAGTGTGGAAGCTTTGTTGGTGCCCCTCCTGGTTTCACCAGTTACTGAGAATTCTGTTATTTCATGATCATCAACCTGGAGGTTATGATTCAAACAGTAAACTTGCCTTCAGAACCAAACCCTGTCTGAGGTGGCACTTTAATTTCTGTAGAGTGTGACCAAGTAAGAAAGAACAGTTTGGGTTTTTTTTTGTTTTTGTTTTGGTTTTTTTTGTGTTTTGTTTTGTTTTGTTTTTTTTGTTTTGTTTTTTAAGTGGGAAAAGAGCCAAACTGCCTGAAAAGAAGGCTTTGGAGAGGAAAAACCCTGCTTGGAACTCACAAAAAGAGAAGTTGTGAACTGAAACATTCTTTGGACACAAAAAATGAGACTTTGTAGCATAAAAGAAACTGACTAGGAAGCCAGAAATAAGACCTTGGGAAGGAAACTTGAGGTTTAGGACCATCCCAATGTGGATTTGTAGCCTAGGCAGGATTTCTGTCCAATAAATGAGGGTTTGGACCCAAAAGATGAAATTCTGTGCCCTAAAAAAAGCAACAGCTAATATAAGAGAGGTTGGGAGCCCAAAAATTAGGATTTTGGCCCCAAAAATGAGGCTTTAGGCATGAAAAAAATTAATAGGTGCTACAAATGACCTTGTGGACCCTGCAATGGAGGTGAACCTCTCTGGCCCCAAGAAGTGAAGCTTGGGTGCTGACTAGAGGGCTTCAGGCACTCCAATACAAACTTTAAGTGGTAAAAGAGGGCTTTGGACCCTCCAAAAGAAGGTTTAGGTCTTAAAAAGAGGGCTTGGGGCCCTACAAATTCACCTTTGAAAACGGTTTGAACTCTGAAGTTAGGTTTTGTGCCCTCAAAGGATGCTTTGTTGCCACAGTTTAAAGCTTTGCCCCTAAAAAGGGATTTGGGGCCCCTGGAGCCTCTCTTTCCCTCTGCCTCCCCCACCCAGGATGCCCCTGCAGTCCTTCCCTGCTTTCTCCCTGTGGCTCTGGGGGCACCAGCCCTGTTCCCCGCATCCCCGGCGTGTTCTGGTCCCCTTAAGGGCCCCTGGCCAGCACTGGCCCCATGCCCTGAGCGTGACAGGCGTTCCCAGCTGCTCCAGCATGGAAGAGCCGTGAGTGCACCGGGATCCCTGGGGCTTCCCCCACCGCTGGCACCCCCTGAACCCTCTGTTCCCCCAGGGTGCCCTCGGTGGAAGCCTACGAGGCAGCCATGGTGCTGAGCGGGGTGGGGGACGCGCTGGGGTACCGGGGGGCCCGCTGGGAATACTGCACCTCGGGCCCCCAGATCCACGGCGAGCTGGCCCAGCTGGGGGGGCTGGCAGCCATCAGCCTGGAGCCTCCCGAGTGGCCCGTCAGCGATGACACCGTCCTGCACCTCGCCACTGCCGAGGGGCTGGCCACAGGTGCGGGGACTCGGGGACACCACACCGATAGAAGGGAGGGGTCCCTGGGAGTGGGGTCCCCATTGTACCCTGGGCTGGCACTGGAGGGGGGTCCTTGGTATGTCCCCTAGGGGGTGGGGGTCCCTGTTCTGTTCCTTGGGCTGCGTGGTTGGTGTCTGGGGGTATGGCTGGGTGTCCCCTTACCGCCCTGGGATTTGTCGGGGAGGTCCCCATGACATCCCTGACTCAAACTGGAGGATTGCTGGGAGGAGCTTCGGGGGCCCTTGTCCAGCTCCGGAGGGGCTTTGGGGCATCTTCATTCCACTTCCCCCCACCTTTTAGGGGTTTCCAGGGAGGCTTGGGGGGATGTGTATCCTCCTTTTCTGTGAGTGGGAGTGGCTTGGGGACTGTGAGTCTGTCTGTGTGTGTGTTTTTCCTCATTTGTGTGCCCTTTTCTCCCATATTGAGTACTGGACATGGGGACATTTCCTCCTCCCACTTTGGGAACCTGGCAGTGTACCCCTTTCTCACTCAGTTTGCAGCGCTCAGGAGGATTCCCCATTTCTCCACAAAACTAGTCCTGCTTCCCCTCCAGTTTTGGGGGTTCTGTGGGGCAGCGTTCCCTTTCCTCGCATTTTTGAGGGTGGTGCAATGGGGGTCTTCTTCTCCCCTTTCAGTTTTGGGGGGTTCATGGGGCCTCTCCCTGCCAGCCTGGGTAACCCAGGTGGGTTTTCACAACGCTGCCCAGGCCTGGAGGGGGAACCCCTCCTGCAGGAGCTGGCTCGTCGCTATGTGGCCGCCATGGGAGACATGGAGGGACGCAAGCCCGGACCCAGCAGCATCCTAGGTGAGCAGGGCCCCAGGATGGGGAGAGGCAGGGGGCTCAGGGAGCCTCACGCCCCCATGTCCCCCCAGGCACCTCCCAGCTGCGGCCAGGGGAGCCCGAGGGCTATCGCATCCCCTTCAACCCCCGCGGCACCGGCTGCGGGGCCGCCATGCGCAGCCTGGCCATCGGCCTCAGGTGGGCACGGGGACTCTGGNCCCAAGCCCACGGCTCTCCCCTTGTTCCTCTGTATTCTCTCCACCCCTTCGAACTGCGCCCGCCCCCAGCAGAGCCCGAGTCCACAAAAGCTCCGAGGTGCGCTCCGGTCACCGCTCGTGGGGTTGCGGGCTCCCCTTCTTACCCCGTCCATCCGCACCCAGCAGCTCTGCTCCCGCTCTGCCCTCACCAGCCTAGAGCCCACAGCCCACCCCAGCTCACCTGCCCCGAGCCCTCCAGCTGGGGTCCCCTTCCCCAGGGTCCCCTCTCCGTCTCTGGGGTGCCCCTGTCTGCCAAGGCTGCCCTCTTCCCGCAGAGCCCCTGGCGCCATGGGGGAGCCGCGGTACCTGCAGGCCGAGTGCGCCTTCCGGCCCGGGGCACACACGGTGCGGGTGACCCTGGCCCGCAGCACCTTGCGGGTGGAGGTGGAGGCTCACGGCACCAGCGATCTGTGGAGGGGCGAGTTCGATGCCGCCTGTGAGTGTCGGAGGGAGGCTGGGGGGCTGAGGGGATCTCTCGCGGCTGCCACTGACCGGAATACCCTCCCCTCCTGGCAGTCATCGAGGACCTGACCCGCAAAACGGGGAATTTCAAGCAGTTTGGCATTTTCTGCAGCATGCTGGAGTCGGCACTCACACAGGTGTGGCCGTGCTGCTCCCCCACACGGCGTTTTGGGGGTACCTGGGGTGGAGTGTGTGTCCCACCAAGCCCTCCTGCTTTTCAAACTTTCTGCAGAGCAGCGACTCCGTGAGCCTGGAGCTCCTCACCTTCACCGACTTGGAGACCCTGCACAGCCGGAAAGTGGGGGCAATCACCCGGCCTTCCCCTTCCACCTCCTCCCCCCTCAACACCAAGCGCTACCTCATCCTCGTCTACTCTGTGGAGTTCGATAGGTGACAGGGGACACCAGGCAGGGGTCACGGGGGAGTGACTCCAGCCTCACCTCCCCCACGTGCTCTCCTCCAGGATCCATTACCCACTGCCGCTGCCCTACGCGGGGCGGCCGGACCTCGTGGCACTGGTGCGGGAGCTGCAGGAGCAGCTGGGGCAGCTCCGGGCACGGCGCCTGGAAGAGACCCAGCACTTGCGGGACGCGTGAGTGGGGCCGGTGACACCCGGAAGGGTTTGGGGGTTCCTTTCTCACAGGGTGAGGAAAGAACCTCCAGACCACCCCCTGCCATTTCCCCCAGGCTGTGGCAGGCACTGGAGGAGAAACGGGCATCAGAGACCCGGCACCAGCGCNGGGACACCTGGGGACACTCGGGGACAGGGATGTGGGTATCAGAGCTAGGGGGGTGGTGGGGACAGGGATGTGGGGGTGTCAGAATGAGTGGAAGGTGGGACATGGGGATGCCATATGGGGATGGGGAGGGATCTGGGGGTGTCAGAGCTGGGGGAGTGGGGACATGAGGATGTTTGGGCTGGAGTGTCAGAGCTGGAGGGAAGGGGACGTGAAGGTATGGGAGTAGGGTAAAGGGATGTGAGGATGTCAGAGGGAGAGGAATGGGGACACAGAGTGGGGTGGGGACATGGGGTTGGTGGAGCTGGAGAGGACAAGGTCTAGGGCTTGGGGACATGTGGTGCTGGAGCTGAGAGGCTGGGGATAGAGAACATGGGGGCAGCAACAGGGAAGAGTGACACAGGTCACAGAGCAGCTAAGAGCGGGACGTGGAAGTGATGGGGCTGGAGAATGGGCACAGCAGGGACAAGGGTGGTGGTATGGGAACGGGGACAAGGCTGGAAATACAGGATCAGGGGAGTGGGGAGTGGTCTGATGCCAGGGCAGGTACCCACATGCTTCGGAGCTGCCAACTCTGATCCGGGTGAGCATCGAGAGCGGGCGCATGACCCACCACCACCCCACTGGTGAGTGCCAGACTGGCAGGGGAGGGCTGGAGGGGACAGCAGAACCCCCCTGAAGCCCCTGTCCCCACAGGGTACCTTGGAGCACTGGCAGTGGCCCTCTTTGGGGCACTGGGGGCTCGGGGTGAACCCCCAGAGCGCTGGGGGGCTGAGCTGCTGCGTGTCCTGCCCCTGGCATGGGACTACGTGAAGGGCACCGGGGTGGCCGTGGAGGACAATGCTGCTGCCTGGCCATTCTTTGGGGAGGCGTGGCACCGGTGAGGGGGCACTGTGAGGGTTCTGGGGGGACACTGGGAGCACAAGGAGGGGCTGGGAAGGATACTGAGAAGGGCTCATTAGTGCCACTAGTGCCAGCCAGGCTTTCTGACGGTCCTGGCAGGGCATCACAGCAGTGTCACTGGTGCCACTGCTGACCCTGATGCCCAGTCTGTCCACAGGGCTGGCAGTGCCCATCCTGTCCCTGCTGCACCCAGTGTCCCTTTTGTCCCTGCCAGAGATGCCATCCTCAGGGACAATGACCTCTGTGTTCCTGGGGCATTGAGTTTTCTTGGTGTTGCTGGTATCCAGTGCCTTGCCTCCCCCCCAGGTTTCCTGATTGTCCCCAGTGTCCCCACAGCTATCTGGGGTCACAGGGGCTGCTGGAGAGCTGCAGCCCAGCGACCCCCACTGTCACTGGTTACCCCCTTGTCTGGTGACACCAGTGTCTGCGGTGACCTCAATGTCCCCATGTCTCTGCAGGTACCTGGACTCCCGTGGGCTCCTGGAAGGTGGTGGCCCGCCGCGGGTGCCATCCCTCCCATCCCCAGCTGAGCGGGACACAGAGTACCTAGGCTGGGCGTTGGACGGGTGGCCAGGGCGTAGCGGCCACGACGCTCCCATGGTGGCCTTGGAGGCGCTGCTGGCAGCGGGCGGGAGCTGGGAGGAGCTGTGTGCCAGGGCAGTGCTGCACGGCGGGGACAGCGATTCCACGGGGACCATCGCGGCTGGCTGCTGGGGGCTGCGGGAGGGGCTGGCGTCCGTCCCCCCGGGGCTGCACGGCCGCCTCGAGTACCGCGGGCGGCTGTGCCACGCTGCCCAGCGGCTGCACGCGCTGGCATGGGGGGCACGGTGAGTGCCCCTCTGTCCCTGCTGTCACCTGCTGTCCCCCTCCACGGAGAGCTGCTGGGGGCACAGCAGAGACCAGCGTGGGGTCACAGAGGGGCTTGGGAGTGAAGCAGGACCCTTCAGGGTGTGCTGGGGTCCAAGGCAAGCCCCAGGGTGACCACCACAGCTGTGGCCACTTGGCCTTTTAGCCCTGCGCAGGTGGAGAGCCCAGAACCCGCCCGAGGAGCCTCAGTCACCCACACAATAAAAAAACTCTCCCGAGTCCCTCTGGGTCTGGATTTGTGCCCTGCGCCTCTCATCCTGCCTCTGTCTGTGCTTCAGGTCCAAAGCATTGCTCTTCAGATTCAGCCCCAAGCTTTTCAAACCTTTATTTACATAATGCAATTCTCAAAAGTACGGGAAACAGCACCACTTTTAAATCACCAAAGCCTACACGTGGAAGACCAAGTAGTCAATTTAAGGTCCAAACTGACATTTTCATGCAACAAAACCACATTTATACATTCCATAGTTTATGTTTTTAAAGTGCAGACTCATTTAGAGGGCCCAGAGTGTCATTTTGAAGGCTGCAGGTTTGATCTGGGGTGCTCACAATGCCACCGGTGTCACCCACTGCACAGACAGACTCACGGACACAGTCCTGCCTGAGAAGGGCGGCTGCAAGTCCCAGAGGCAGTTTGGGGGTGTGCTGAGCTTTTTGTGAACCTCCTGGAACGTTCTGGGGGAAATCTGGAGCCTTGGGGCTGCCTCTTCCAACCATTTCAGGGAGAAACTTTGTAAATTGAGGGGGATCCTCCCAAACACTGGAGCCCTCTAGTGGAGTCTGGGGCCTCTAGGGGTATCCCCCAGACTGCCCTCAGTCTCTCACTAGTTAATAAAATCAGGTTCGAGGTACAGTTGCTGCGCAACTTGTTGGTGCCCTCCTGCACTGTCTCCGGTTCTGTCCTGCCCCATATCCAGCCCAGAGGTCCTACCCCAGGCCCGGTAACCCGCGCCGTTCCGTATCCCCGCCGGAGCGGGACGCGGCCATGGTCAATGGCGGGCACGCCCCTCAGGGAGCACAAGAGGGGCGGGGCCTGCCACAGGCAGGCGTGGCTCCACCTCTGCCCCCAAAATGAACGACAGCTCCATTAACCAATGATGCAGTGGAGAGGGGAGGCGGGCTTCGTCTGACCAATGGCAGCGGGAGGCTGGCTGACAGCGCAAAGTGGCTAACGGCATTGCGATGATGGGCAGCGCCGGCAGCCAATGAGCGGGGAAGGGCGGTGCGGCCAGCCAATGAGGCGGGGGGCGCGGCGGGGCGGGGCGCGGCCAGCCAATNCGCCCGCCCCCAGCAGAGCCCGAGTCCACAAAAGCTCCGAGGTGCGCTCCGGTCACCGCTCGTGGGGTTGCGGGCTCCCCTTCTTACCCCGTCCATCCGCACCCAGCAGCTCTGCTCCCGCTCTGCCCTCACCAGCCTAGAGCCCACAGCCCACCCCAGCTCACCTGCCCCGAGCCCTCCAGCTGGGGTCCCCTTCCCCAGGGTCCCCTCTCCGTCTCTGGGGTGCCCCTGTCTGCCAAGGCTGCCCTCTTCCCGCAGAGCCCCTGGCGCCATGGGGGAGCCGCGGTACCTGCAGGCCGAGTGCGCCTTCCGGCCCGGGGCACACACGGTGCGGGTGACCCTGGCCCGCAGCACCTTGCGGGTGGAGGTGGAGGCTCACGGCACCAGCGATCTGTGGAGGGGCGAGTTCGATGCCGCCTGTGAGTGTCGGAGGGAGGCTGGGGGGCTGAGGGGATCTCTCGCGGCTGCCACTGACCGGAATACCCTCCCCTCCTGGCAGTCATCGAGGACCTGACCCGCAAAACGGGGAATTTCAAGCAGTTTGGCATTTTCTGCAGCATGCTGGAGTCGGCACTCACACAGGTGTGGCCGTGCTGCTCCCCCACACGGCGTTTTGGGGGTACCTGGGGTGGAGTGTGTGTCCCACCAAGCCCTCCTGCTTTTCAAACTTTCTGCAGAGCAGCGACTCCGTGAGCCTGGAGCTCCTCACCTTCACCGACTTGGAGACCCTGCACAGCCGGAAAGTGGGGGCAATCACCCGGCCTTCCCCTTCCACCTCCTCCCCCCTCAACACCAAGCGCTACCTCATCCTCGTCTACTCTGTGGAGTTCGATAGGTGACAGGGGACACCAGGCAGGGGTCACGGGGGAGTGACTCCAGCCTCACCTCCCCCACGTGCTCTCCTCCAGGATCCATTACCCACTGCCGCTGCCCTACGCGGGGCGGCCGGACCTCGTGGCACTGGTGCGGGAGCTGCAGGAGCAGCTGGGGCAGCTCCGGGCACGGCGCCTGGAAGAGACCCAGCACTTGCGGGACGCGTGAGTGGGGCCGGTGACACCCGGAAGGGTTTGGGGGTTCCTTTCTCACAGGGTGAGGAAAGAACCTCCAGACCACCCCCTGCCATTTCCCCCAGGCTGTGGCAGGCACTGGAGGAGAAACGGGCATCAGAGACCCGGCACCAGCGCGAGTACCGGCAGCTGGCTGCAGAGGTGGGCTGGGAGGGGTGGGAGCAGCTGCTCTGGGGAGGGACAGAGGCTGCCAGATGCACAGTGAGCCTTTTTTCCCCCCTTGAAGCTGGCCCAGGCAAAGGCGTCAGAGCAGAAGCTGCAGCTGCGGGTGAAGAACCTGACAGCTGAATTGGCCTCCTGCAGGAGGGGGTGAGGCCGGGGAGAACCCTGCAGGAGGACCCTCATGACCATGGGGTGTCTCCCTGTCCCCCCCTGATGGTACTGGTCTTCTTGGCAGCCGCCAGAAATCTGCCAGCCCAGCCCCACGTGCCCAGGAGCGACGCTCAGCATCCCTGGAGAGTCACAGGAGCGGCCGGGGCCGCCCCTCGCCAACGTCCCTGTCGCCTGCAGGTGTGGGACACTTGGGGACATGGTGTGGAGACAGGACACGGCTCACCCCCTCCTCACCTTGACCTCCTCCTCTGCCTCCCCCTGCCAGGCTCCCGCCCACCTCGCTTCGACCCCACTGCCTTTGTCAGGGCCCGGCAGCGCCGGCAGAAGGAGGCTGAGCTCAGAAAGTAAGCGGTGTTGACAGCTTGTCACCATCCCTCCCTCGTACTTGGGGGTTCTCCTCCTCCCTTCAGCCCCACGTTCCCCCTTACTACCATCTCCCTTGGGTGCAGCCAGCGGCATGGAATGGCTTCTGGCAGCACCAGCCCAGCGAGGAGCCACAGGCGCAGCTCATCTGGTGAGTGGGGAACATGAAGAGGGCTGGGGGTGCACCCACTGCGTACTGGGGCTCCTTCCTCAGCTTCCCCCCATCCCCATTTCTCCCTGCAGCTGAAAGCTCCCGGAGCTGGCGCCTGGGAGGCAGCCCTGGCAGCAAAGCCCATGAGCACCCCGAGCCCGTGCCCCGCAGGTAATGCTGGGGTTGGCAGGATGCTTGGGCATCCCTGCTAGCACCCTTTAACCCCCCTCCTTGGGCAGGGACAGGAGAGTGACCCGTACACGAAGACCCCTGAGCACCTCGTTCTGCAATGGCCCCTGTGTGGTGAGTGGCTATCCCTTTGGGGTTCCCCCACCCCTCTTCATCCCAAAACAGGGTAACCAGGAGGTCACTGGTGACTCCCAACCTCCCCCCAGGTGCCTCGCCCAGCTGCCAGCCACAAGCTGCCAGTGTGCAGGATGGGTGGCAAGTGCCTTGGTAAAGGTGAGGCCCCATCTGAGCCCCTGGATATTTGAGGGATACCCCAATCCAGGCCTTTGTTAACCCTTTTTTCATGCACTGCCTCCCCAGAGAACCGCTCCAAGGAGCCCTCAGCTGAACTGGCTGAGATTGATGCCCGGCTGCAGGCTCTGCAGGAGTACATGGACAGCCTGAACACCCGCATGTGACCCCCTCCAGGGACACACACCCTGTCCCCGTGTCCTCTGGAGTTTTGGTACAAGTGTCCCCCCCAAATAAACCCATTTGGCCCCAGAGCGTGTCCTTCTTGGGATGCGGCGAGGGCAGCATCCCCTGGGAGGGACACAGGGTTGGGGCTGGGGGCACCAGGGACATCACAAGAGGGTGATGGTACCAGTGCTTGGGGATATGTAGGTTACAGCCTAGGCCACCGATCTTGTCCCCTGGCCTACCAGTGTACTCAAAGGCCACTGCAAAGTGATACCAGCACCCATGTCACCCTACTCTGTTCCCGCTCCTGCAGCACTACTGTCCTCACAGTGCTGGCCAAGCTCCTCACTATGGCTCTGACGCCACCATGGCTTTATTCAGTTCTGTGTCACATAAAACAGTGGCATTTGGGGACAGTAGTGACAAGCCAGCACCAGGCTGCAGTTCTAGGATGGTGGCAGCTGGCCAGGGGAGCAGTAGCAATGATGTCACCAGAGCATGCAGGTCCCAGGGCACCAGGCTCGTGGTCTCTGTGCCAAAGCCACTGTTCTGTGTCACTGTGGCTACACTGGTGATGATGCCACTGTGGTGAGAAGGCCTTCAGGGTCAGTGTGGGATGCTGCAAAGATGACTCGATGCCACCACAACGCCACCCTCGGCAGATGTTGCACTGATGATCCTGCCGGCGATGACCCTCCCGTGGCAGATAAAGTCCTGGCGATGCCGAGAACAGCAGGGCTGCTGGCAGCTGCCCGCAGATGTCTGCCAGGTGCTGGTGCCGCCGCTGGTGCCAGCCGCAGTGGGGATGCTGAAGGCGGTGCCACAGGGCGGTGCGGTCAGAGCTGCCCGCGGATGTCGGGCAGGAGGTGACACGCTGTGACGATGTCGATGGTGTCGGCCACGGCGCGCAGATCGCGGCGGGCCAGGCGCAGGGAGTGCGCTGNCACCGCGCCCCGCAGCCGCCCCGTCCCCTCCCGCAGCCGCTGCTGCAGCAGCGAGGGGCCGCCCCCCCACACGGCCGCCGGCTCCTCTGCCAGCACCGGCGGCGTCTTCGGCCTCTGCTTCTGCTCCTCCTCCTCCTCCTCCTCTTCCGTCTCGGAGGCTTCGCCCGGCACCTTCAGCCCGGCTCC
>WBNO01012836.1:0-31654 GCA_013400575.1 Peucedramus taeniatus | reverse complement strand
GGGGGGCGGCCATGGCCTGCAGGGGGACGCGGGGTGCGTCAGGAGGGCAGCACCGAGGGGCGGGGGGCGACCCGGGCTTATCCCTGCGGAATCCTCCCCAGTCCCCTGTGCTCAGACCCCGCTAACCCGCGCGGGCCCCCCAAAGATCCCAGGGGCTCCCGGAGCCCCACGGCCCCACAGCGGGGTCCCCTCGATCCCACGGCCCGGCAGTGACCCCACATCCCCACAGCGGGGTCCCCTCGATCCCAGGGCCCGGCAGTGACCCCACATCCCCACAGCGGGGTCCCCTCGATCCCACCGGCTCCCCCCGGGGCGCTCCCACCTCCACAGCGCCGCAGGTCACATGACGCGCTGCCCACGTGAGCGCACCCGGAAGTGCCGACTGCAGCAGGCCCAAGAGCACGAACAGCGTGGGCTGAAGAGAGAAAAGCAAGCAGGATGGGACTGCATGGGCTAAAGCTGGAATTGGACAATGAACTCCAATCTGCAAATGGAGCAGAACTGATCAAAGTGAGAGACCCCGTGCCCGCTCGTGCATTTTGGGACCATTTTGGTTCATCTTGGGTGCAGCCCTGGCTGGGCTCTTGTGCTGCCCAAGGTGGATCCATTGAGGAGATCCTTTGAATAAATCCCTGCTTTATTCTTTAACTCTGTCCAGCCTCTGCTCTAGGCCAGCCTTCACAAGGCATCACCCTCTAGAACAATTTTTAAATGTCCTTGTTCCTCTGGTGTTCCCAGCAGTGCTCTGAAGGTGGCAGTGCACAACGCATTTCTCTGGTATTTCTGACACTGAGATTCCTGTGCTTGAGGAGATTTGGGTGTTTTGGTTAATGCAGTCACTGTATATCTGTACTTTCCCAGATGACTCTCAGTTTTACATTTTTTCATTATATTAATGGACATGATAGCATTTTATCTTTACAGTGGGCTATCTAGTTATTTCAATTGACTTTTTCCTAGTCTGTTTTACATTTCTTTTACCTTTTTTTCTGGTTCATTTGGAAACAAAACACTTGGAACTCATATAAGTCCTCTGTATCTAATGTGTACTTTTTTTTTTTTTTCAAATGTTTCAGCTTTCCAGGAAAAATGTTTCCATAACCCTGACTGAATTAAACAACATATCATGTTCCATAAAAGGTACAAACTGGCTCAGTTGCTGATAGGGAACTGCTCATTTGTTTATTAAAAGCTGATGCTTTAAAAGTAAGAGAGGATAGCTGGGGCTTTAGGAATGATGAAAAATTGGATTTCCTCTCTGTTGCTGCAGGTGGCCTGGCATGACTCAATGTTTTTACATTTGCTTACAGAAACTGATGTACATTATAGGACACTGTGACTATTTTGCATTGAAAATCAGGTATTTATTCCTGTAATTTGTGTCTTTTTTAGCTAGAAATGCATGCAGTGTTTCACACGTTGACATTATAGAATTCTGTGGTTTGGAAATCTTAAACCGTGGGTTCTTGGGCAGGCAACTTTGACTTTCAGAGGCAAGAGTACACATCTTGCTTCTTGAAGTCAGTAACTTCTGGAGCAAGTTAGGTTTAAAAATTATATCTGAACGCCCCCTCCTACACTCACTGAAATAATCTTCTGCCATTCCCACTCATCCAAAGTGAGCACTGTCCTGGGACCTGCTGAACTAACCATGAAGTCCTTGTTCTTTGCTGGAAATCTCCAACATCAATGACTCTGCCATTTGTAGAATTGCATTCTCACACTGGAAATGAATATTAGAGTTCAGGTGATGTAGTGGTTTTGGTGTGTTAATTTGAAATCTTATTAATTTTGAGGTTTTTCAGTTACTGTACTAATGAGTGTGCTGGGTTTGGTGTTGTTTACTAATTATCAGTGCACTCATTTCTTGTTGAGAGATAGAATTAGGAGAAAGGTAACACAGCACAAACAGAACCATGAATCTGCTTGTCAGACCTTGCAGTTTTAAGACAGTAATACTTTTTAAATTTTTTTTGAAGAAGCAAAACAGGGATGATTTGTGGTAAACCATTCTTCTTCCTAAAGCTCCAAAGGTCAATCAGTGAGTGTGATTGACAGGTGTCAGGCAATCACAGCTTCTCTGCCCTTGTGAGGCCTCACCTGGGGTGTTCTGAGGGCTGGAGTCCCTCTGCTCTGGAGACAGGCTGGAGGTGTTCAGCCTAGAGAAGAGAAGGCTCTGGGGACACCTCCTTGTGGCCTTCCAGTACTTGAAGAGGGGTTATAAAAAAACAGAGAAGCTTTTTATGTGGGTAAATAGTGACAGGACAAAGAGGTACAGCGTTAAACTAAGAGAGGATACATTTAAATAAGATGTTAGGAACATAGCCTTTACTCAAAAGGTTGGTGTCACACGTTGCTCAGAGAGGTTGTGGCTGCTCCGTCCCTCAGAGGCTTGGAGCCTTGAACCTGGGTGGGGATTGGATGAGATTTGGATCAGCCTGGTCAAGAGGGAGGTGTCCTTGCCCATGGCATGGGCGTGCAACAAGATGAAGCTTAAGGTTCTTTCCAACCCAAACACTCTGTGATTCTATGAACAGATAATGCCTCCACAGGAAATGTGAAATAGATGTAAATACAAAAATGTTAAATGCAGATCACCCGTCTTAAGCTGGAATGGTCCTGAAGTTGCTGGTGAAGGGACAGATCTGTCTTGCAGACAGCAAGAGTGGGAAGCAGCCTGCAGCCCCAGGGAGCACTGGCTGCCAGCCTGATGTTGTTGAGTTAGGGACAGAATGAAAGACACCAGTCTCAGGTGGTTACAAGGCAAAAAGGGTGTTTAATGAAAGTAGTGGGTTTTTTTATAATCCAACTCATTAAGGTAAGACTTGATTGGTTTTAAAGTAAAAACCTTTTATACTATTGGTGTGCTATCAATAGCACACTCTGGAGAATTATAACTATAAACAATGGTTACAGAAAGAGAGATAATAATTGTTTTAATTCCTTATTCTAAGATTCCCAGCCTTAGCCTGAGAAAATTATCTCTGTTCTTTCTTCAACTGAACTGAGAATATCTACACCAGCCTGCTCTGTTGTCCAGCACTGAGCTCCTGCAGCAGCTCTGTGTGGTGTTCTGACTCCCCAGCCAGCCTGCTCAGAGACCTTTCCCTGACACTTTCAGCATTCCAATTGTTGGACTGGGGTTATTTCAACTGGCAGCTCCTTTATGCTTGGCTTTGAACACCTGTTATGGCGTTTACACAAATGTTTTGGTGTTAAAGTCACTTGGAGGCAAATCACAAAAAAATTGAGACATCATAAGCAGCTGCAGTGGGACAAAAGGCAGAAGGATGTTGGAACCCTGGATGCTGAGAGTTTTGGGCTTTCTGTGCTGACAGGCACTGACCCCCAAGAGAGCACTGCATTGGACCTGAGGCAGTGGAGAAGGCTTCCAAAATTGAATGATAGCACTGGGATTACAGGTGTGTAGTTGGTAAGAAGTGTGTAATATCACAGGGTGGAAAACTTAGAGTTTAAGGTTTTGGAATAGAGTAATATCTATAAGGCAAGATGGAGGTTCTTGGGCAGAGGCTGGTCCTTCTTCACCTTTTTCTCCATAGGTTTGGGTGGTTTTGTGTAATTGGACAGAAAAGTCTGCATTGTGGGCACAGCTGGTTGGTTATTGGGTTAAAAGTAAAAATAATTTAGGTGTCATTTCTTAACTGGACAAGTTTAAGTTTATCCTTAAAAGACCTTGTAGAGAAAGATAGCCATTTTGTAGCTTGTTAGTGAAATACTGCAGAACTCACAGCTTGTGAGACTGTAATAGAGATAAGAAATAATAAACATCTGAGTCTGAACACAAAATAACATCTCGAGTGCTTCAATCCCGACCCTGAGAGAGGCAGAAAAGAAGTTAAAGAATTGACAGAAGGAGAGGTGGTTCTCTGTCCAGGTGAATTGATACTGTACTAAGAGCTATTCTCTGACTGCCCAGGCTGTTGGGGTAGGTAGGTCAGGCATGCAGATCACACTGGGCAGGCTATATTTACTCTGGCAGTGCCTCTGTCAGCAGGCCATACATAGCCACTCTCATGCAGGGCAAGCAGCCTCAACAAATCAGTGCTCTGTGAAAGTGCTAAAGGATCTTAATTAAAACCATAATGCAAAGGTTTACAAAAATACAGTAGAATGCTCTGTCTGTATCTGGACTCTTCATAGTCATGGTAAGTGGTTGTATTTTCTCTCTCTTTTAGTACAGAAAATACTTTTGTTGTGAGTTTTATCTGAAATTTGGATTAAAAGGTTTTTCTCTGTTTTCTAATAATAGCAATGTAATTAAAAATTCTGTGTTTATTTTATGTTTTGCCTCAAGGCATAATAGAATATACATACATTTATACATATCTATCTATCTATATATATATATTTAATTATGGTCTTGCCAACATCCAGTAATTTTGCATGAAAGGGACCCAGATTTACCTAGACCATACAAAAATGAGGAAAACAGACAAACAATATTACCCTGTTTATTAAAAAACAATATTACACCACTGATTGGAAAATAACCTGCCCACCCTTTCAAGTCGCTGCTTTGGCATGCTGATCACTAGATTCTCTATATAAAAAAAAACATTGCTTTTTTTAGATAGGAATAGTTGAAAAATAATGAATATGTATTGTGATTACTGTACACTCATGTGGTCTTTTGTTTCCCACAGCCATGGGTATCTTTTCTGTACTTGCTCTGCCATTGCTTCTCTTAGGGATCAGTGGAATTATTTATATTTACCAGTCAGTCAGATGGCTGCTGTCCAAGTCAGCGGTGCAGAACAAGGTAGTGGTGATCACAGATGCCATCTCTGGACTAGGCAAGGGTGAGTTGTCTCATTTCTCCTCAGTGGCAGAGAACAGAAGCAGCCAGAGAGTGACCCTCTGGGTGATAAACAATCACACATTGCCTTGGATGTATTCAGAACTGGCTGGATGAAGCAGAAGTTAATAAATATATTTATAAACAAATCCTGTGATTTTAAAGTGTATATTTTTTAGCCTCAGCCATGGGAACTATTGGTAAACTAGTAGGAGCTGCAGGGCTTTGTATTTATTTAATTCAATAGAACGTGAGGTTTTATAAGAACACTGAGTGTTATTTTTAGCATGTTGCTACTGTAAGATCTCATTTCACAGGCTGTCAGTGCAGGGTGGCTGCATAAACAGGTGTCACCTTACTCTTTACATGTTCCTTTTCAGCCCTTAGAGCCTTCAACAGTTCCTGCTTCTTGTGAACAGCAATGCTCACCCCTCTATCCCTATTTGCATCTCCTCCCCCTCCATCACCCTAATTACTCCCTGCTGGGCTGCCTGGCTCTGTGACTGCAGAGGACAGGGAAGGGTGATGCCTTGGAATGGCTGCCTAGAACAGAGTCTAGACAGAGTTAGAGAATAAAATCAGGTATTTATTAGAGGCCTTCAATAGTTACACCTTGGGCAGTGCAAGAACCTCACAGAGGCTACACCCAGGATGGACAATGGTCACCAGTTTTTCATACAGATATCAGTTTGGTCTATTTGCATATCAGAGGTTAATTGTCCAATTACAGCTTCAGGTAATGAAGTCATATTCCCCCAGTTCACTTTTATTTATACCTTTTGTGGCCTGAGGCTGTGGTGTGTCCTTGGATCTCAGGCTTAAAGGGATTTTGTCTGACCAAAGTGTGAAGATGGTAGCTAACACTTTATGTGGAGTTCAGACATTAATGCAGTACAGGATCTGAAAAATATAAAAGCTAAAACTGAAGGCATCAAGGGCATGCAATAATTTATCTGTTTAAACAGCTGATGGCCTGGGTGGCCAGCAGCCACTTAGATCTCTGTTCCAGAGGAGGTCACAAACATGACCAGAGGGCTCTGCTGTGGACACAGGCTGGCAGGGTGGGGTTGTTCATCCCAGAGAAGGGGAGGGTCTGGTAAGCCTTAGAGCCACTTCCAGTGCCTAAAGGGGCTCCAAGAGAGCTGGAGAGGGACTTTGGACACGGGTCTGGTGTGACAGGCCAGCTGCTGTGGATGTGGGCTCTAGGAAACAGCCAAATTCTTTTCCTACATGCCAGAATTTCTGGACTAAAGGTGACATTCATCAAAGTTAAAAAAGAGAAACAAATCTATGATGATTAAAGATGTTTTCAATGGTTTGTGATTGTTAATGAAATGTAGTTCCTGTTTCTTCTGAGTGCTGTAACTCAGAAAAGTACAGGGAGGTTCTAGAGAAGAACATAATTGGTTTCCCTTTTTCACCTTTATTGCTGTTCACATAGAAGTCTTTTTCTCTTTTTTTTTTTTTCCACAAGATTGCCTCAACTGTTGTTTATAGGGAAAATACTGCTATAATTGTTCTGGCAAATACTCTTTTGGGAATTAAATTAAAAATCATTCTATGCTAGGAAAAAAAAAAGAAAATGGAAGGCTTTCTTAAAATTACTGCTGTAAATAATGAAAAAGATTGCTTAAATAAAAGCTTCCAGCTGCACGGGTTTGCAAAACTACCAGGGTGGATCCATAAATACTTCCATACAGATATTAAGAGTTTAACATGATCATTTAAGAAATCTAAAATGGGTAGATTAGCATAACTGGATTTCCTGTGGGTATTGAAATCTGAAGGAAATGTTTCCTGGAGGACAGCAAGCCACAGCCCTGGGGTTGTTCTGTTGCCCATTCAACACAGGCATTATCCCATTACATTAAATTTAATTTATTTCTCACCTATGTACTATCACAAGTCAGTGCTTTCTTTTATTTATTTTGAAATTAATGAACTTTAAATCGTGAATTCATCACTCTTAACAAAACTAACATCCCATTTCAAGCAAAATAAACAAAATCAATTTGCCACTCTTGTAATAATTTTTTAAAATGTATTTCTCTCCTAGAATGTTCTCGTGTGTTTCATGCAGGAGGAGCAAGGCTTGTGTTGTGTGGCAGGACATGGGAAAAGTTAGAAGCCTTGTATGATGCCTTAATTAGTGTGACAGACCCCAGCATGGTAGGTATTCATAGCTTGGGATAAACCTTGCCAGGAACAGAATGTAATTTTAGATCCAGTAAAAAAGTACAAGAAATGTGATTTGCTATCAGTGGTAGCTTTGGTCACCCAGCAAACACAGTCCACAGAGACATGATGCCAAAATCCTGCTCTCCTGAGCTATTCCTGTGAAGCATCTGGGTGCTCCTGTGTTCTGAACAAGCCACCCAGCTGGAAAGCCTCAGCAGGGGAATTTGCCTGATAATTTGGATGAAAGGGATCCAAATGCTTCATTTGATGACAGGAAATGCCATCAGTTTTTCAGATCATTTGTGTGCGCAAGGAGTGGGAGATAGGTCTAAAGATCAAATTTATTTTGAGCTTCTCCACTATTTGGGGGAAAGTCCCAGGTAGAAGGGATTTGGAGTGAAAAAACAAAACTGTTTTTTCCTCATGGCCACTGACAGTGGAGATGCAGGACTGCCCCTGCTCCAGCTCTTTGGCAGGTGTTGCTTGAGGCTCCTGGCAAAGCTTCCCCTCTGTGGCCAACATTCAGCTGACATATTCCAGGGCACAGATGTTCCTGAAGGCATCACATAAATTTTGTAGCCATTGCTCATCAGACCTACAAATATTTGTGGAGTTGTTTTTTTTTTTTTTTTTTTTTTTTTTTTTTTTTTTTTTTTTTTTTTTTTTTTTGCAGTGGGCCTCATTTATCTGCATAAATAACTACAAAAGTAGTGTGTTCATGTTAGCCTGCACAGATTCAACCAGGGAAAAATATTAAGTAAGACTAAGGGTTCTGCATTGCATTGTCTAAGTAATACAGTAAAGGGAAAAACTTCAACTTAATTCCTCTGTCCCACAGCTGATAAAATCTGTATTTTTTTTCAGAAATCATACAAAAGTAAACTCCATTTGTATAACCTATAGCAAAACAAACCATTCCTACCTTCCATCTGTTCCCATGTGCATGTAGCCCATCTATCAAAGCACTAAACCCCAGTCTCTTGTCAGCAAAGGGTTCTTCCCAGAAAGACCCTTGAACTGGTGGGAGTCTTGAACTGATAGGAGTCACCCTTGTGTCTGTTTTCTGTTTCCATTGACTACAAGAGAGACAAAACTCACTAGGAGCTAGTCCTGCTGAGCCTTCCCATGGTGTTCTGCTTCTGAAGTTCAGTGTCTGTGAACACCCATTACCACAGAATCACAAAATCACAGGATGGGTTGGATTGGAAGGGATCTCAAACCCCACCCAGTGCCACCCCTGCCATGGCAGGGACACCTTCCACTGTCCCAGGCTGCTCCAAGCCCCAATGTCCAACCTGGCCTTGGGTACTGCCAGGGATCCAGGGGCAGCCACAGCTGCTCTGGGAAATCTGTGCCAGGGCCTGCCCACCCTCACAGGGAACAATTTCCCCTAATATTTCATTTAACCCTGCCCTGTGTCAGTGGGAAGCCATTCCCTGTGTGCTGTCACAGCAGCCTCTGCCCAAAGTCCCTCTCCAGCTTTCCTGGAGCCCCTTCAGGCACTGGAAGGAACATTAAAGTCCCCCAGAGCCTTCTCCAGGCTGAACAACCCCAGCTCTCATTGCTGAACCATCTACCTTCTAGAGTGAGTTAATCTTAAGGTCTTGAATTTATGTGAGAATGACAAAAACACTTTGAATATCAGTGTAAACTCATTTACAAGACAAGGAAATAGAAATACAGTTTGTTTATAACAAGTACCCCTGAAATGAGTCTTTTGTTCACCAGACATATGCCCCAAAGCTGATACTTCTGGATATCACAGACATAAGCTGCATTCGAGATGTAGCTAAGGAAATCCTGAACTGCTATGGCTGTGTGGATATACTGATCAACAATGCAAGCATGAAGGTGAAAGGAGCAGTGCAGAGCATTTCACTGGAACTTGATAAAAAGATAATGGATGCCAACTATTTTGGACCTATAACATTAACCAAAGGTATTAACTTCTATTTTTTTTTTTTTGCTGTTACCACTTAAAGTACATTGACAGTTAAATTTGTTAGTTAATACTGCAACCAGCTCTGCATGTAGAATTCAGGTGAAGTCTAGAAGACAATTCCCAGCTATTGGATTTTGTGATACTTCTTCTTGCAGCATTGAGACAACCTTCACTAAATTTGTGCTATTTACACTTCAGCTCCTTTTCACTAAATACACTTTCACTTATGTGTCTCTTTCTTGTATTTCTCTTTTTGCAGCCATTCTTCCTAACATGATCTCAAGAAGAACTGGCCAAATTGTTCTAATTAATAGCATCCAAGGGAAAATAGGAATTCCATTTCGTGCAGCTTGTGAGTTATACATTGCAAAAGCATACATTCTAATGTATAAGTTGTGAGGAGTCCATGGCACTCATCATAGGTTATTAAAAGTGCTAATTTGCATCCAGATTTGGTATTACTACAGTATTTAGCTGAATTTTTTTCCAACTGAAACTCAATTGGAAATAGTTAAAATGCTACCTTTGAAATGTAACTGCTGCCTAGGGGACTTGAGAATAGGATGATAAAAAATGTGACAGCAAATTTTAAATATGTAAATATATATTGTATAGTTAAAATCTGTATCTGATCTATACATGTGCATATTGATAGAAACCTTCATGAAGAATAGTGTGTAAATATAAAATATGAGTAGATAAGAGCTACTGCTTTGGGAAGCAATAATGTATTTAGGTGTGGGAGTTTAAAAGGAGATGTAGGAATTGCTTTCTGCTTGGCTTTCCAGAAAATTTTCAAGGTCTTTCATCCAAAACTCCTGAGGAATTGAGGCTGTTCTGAATTCTGATGGAAGGTCTTTGCATTAATAAAATACAAAATTAGTGGACAGAAAATATAGGAGAGATGTAAATAGGCATTTTAAACTTGGGACAGATGTAAACACATTTTTAGCCTGACAGAAAGTCAGAGTGAGTGATGGGCTCTGAATTAAAAAGTCTGCAAGACCTCAGAATTGTGGCTTACAGTCTCATGAAAGCAAACTACAGTGACATAAGCTGTAAGGAAAGCAGCAGAAAAAATAAATTAAAACATGTCTTTATATCTTTGTAAATTCATGCATAAATCTATGCAGAGCCCACATCTTGAGCATGGTGTGCTGTTCAGGTCTCCCATCTCAAAAGAATTGTAAGAACTACAAAAAAGGCTCAAAAAGGAACCAACACATTGATGTGACATCTGGAATCCTTCCCATCTAGGATACAGACAATTGTGTCAAAATACATTGTATGTGTGTAAAACCATAAGAAGCAGAAGAACCAACAGAGAGAGTTTTTACAATGCCCCTACCAATGTTTATTTGCATGAAATGAAGCTGCCAGAAGAAGAAATGTAAAAAGGAATGCATGGAGAAGCATCTCTCTATTCCCAGAGCCCACCTAGATATGCACAGGTTGATTTTCACTGTAAACTGAGGCAAATAAAGGTGATTGAGGTGATTGAGCACTTTGCAGCTGTGCGGCACTGAACACACAGTTCTCTATGCTGGTCAAGTTTCACACACTATGATCTTATACTGGTCTCAGTAAAAAGACTATAAAAGCAGATTAAAAAGTCCTGACATTCAGTTACTTTAAAATTCACTTTAGCATTAAAAGCTGCTGCAGGGCAAAGTCCTAATCAGTGTACAAAGCATGAGGAGCCCTGCATTTCCAGCAGTGGACTGGAAAATGCAGTATTTCACTGCATTTTATGGATGTGTTACAAACTGCAGAAACAGAAGGTGTGAGGACTCATCTCAGGGACAATTCCATCCACCAAAGACATTTTTGAACTGTAGGGATAACAGAATTGCTATTTCCTAACCCAGAATGTGCTATTTCTGACTGGGAAATGTAGACACATGCTGTTTGACATGTCCAAGACACTGCATGCACAGTTGTCCTGTATAGATAATTTCTTATTGCTTGTTTTAAATATGTCATATGATAATTTCACTGGGTGAAATAATTCTTTTGCATTTTGCTTAATAATTTCATGCTCATTTTCCCAAACACCAGTGCTTTATTATACACCTGCTTCCATGCAATCATATATTTAAACATTCATATGTGTGCTCTTTATTTTTAGATGCTGCTTCCAAGCATGCTGCTGTAGGCTTTTTTGATTGTCTTAGAGCAGAAATGGAAGAATTTGATATTTCTGTCAGCACTGTGAATCCAACCTTCATCTGCTCATACCATCGCCAACCAGCACCAGGCAACTGGGAGGCATCTATTTGGAAATGTGAGCTTGGGTGGATGAAGATGAGGCACTTAAAGCAGGAGGGAGGCTTTTCCAGGGTAAAAAAAAAAAAGAAAAATAATGGAAATGACAGAAAGGATGAACAGGCTTGAGAAGCAAAAGAAAAGAGATGTTGGAGAGGTAATATTAGCCTGGTGAAAAGAGAAGGAACGTGGAATGAGACAATGTTATGTGAGAAAATAAATATATCAGGGCATTAGGAATGGAGGGACAGGAGAGCACAAAAGGTCCAAAGGGACAATTCCACTGCACTCAGGTTGCTCCTTCCCTTAAGGGCTGTAAGAATTTTATCTCAATTATGAAAATATCTTGGCCACATACTGATGAGGAGAATTGAGTTGGGAAGGGATTGAAAGTGCATAGAAATGAAACTGATTTGACTGATTCACTATCTGTGTATCTTTTAAACACTATTCCCTCATAGTATCTGCCTGCCTGCCTGCCTGCCTGTCTGTCTGTACTCTCACTCCTCTCTCATTTACAGTCTTTTTCAGGAAGGTGTCCTATGGTGTGCACCCTGTGGAGGTGGCAGAGGAAGTCCTTGCCACGGTGAGCAGGAAGAAGCAGGAGGTGCTTATGGCCAATCCCATCCCCAGAGCAGCAGTTTACATTAGAACATTCTTCCCTGAGCTGTTTTTTGCCATTGTTGCCTCAGGGATTAGGGAAAGGCTGAAGACAGAAGAGGAAAATTGATTTTGTTTTGTTATTTTCCTTGCTTTTGACCTGAAAAAAAAGGTTTCTCTTTTGAATGTCAGTGACTTGTGCTGCTTGTTATGAATAGAATAATTCCTCTATCGTTGACACACACAGTCATCTATAAAGCTCCTACTCTTCTGGTTTTAGGGATTATGACAATGTGCAATTGGACCTAAACTGCTCTTGCTGCTACAAGTCCCATTGCTCATAAAACTTCCAGCACCAGCTCACTTATATGCCTCATTCATAATACAATCACCAAACATGAAAGGAGTTCTGAGGGCAAAGGAATATCTGTCATCTTGCAGGGACATGAACTTTTTGCTGTATCTCTAATTGAATTGCTCTGGTTCAGGGAGGTGTTCACCTCTGGGATGGAGGGGTCAGTTCCTGAGCACCTGCTGGAGCTCCATCTATTTTCTGTTGTAGCACTGGAGATTTATTGTAATGTGAGTGACTATGCCTTCACTGGGAAGTCAAACAATCATTTGTTCAAAATTTTCTGGGTCCTCAGCAGAACTCTACTCCTTCAAACCAATGGGCATTTGCTGTGATCTCAGTTCTGTTTGTTTCTGTACCTCAGGAACAACCAGGTCCTCCACATTTCCGTAAGAGCAAGATGCAGAATTAGCATAATTTCATCAGAAAAGGATCAGGCACCATAGGACATCCCAGCTAAACATGAATCAACATTGTTTGTGGCTGCCCCATTCCTTGTAGTGTTCATGGCCAGGTTGGATGGGACTTGGAGCAACCTGGGATGGTGGAAGTGGTCCCTGCCCATGGCAGGGGGTGAAATGACACAGATGCTCTTTGAGGTCCCTTCCAACCCAAACCATTCAGTGATTTCTATGAATTCTATTGCTGTCCTTCTTTGTTGTAGAAGCAGGTGGATTGCATGTTAAAATAAGCTGAATAATCCTTCTGCTCCATTTTACACGTTCTAGAGATCAGCAGAAATTCTTCACACAATTTCACTTCAAAACAGTGAGCAGTTCAAGGAGGCACAGTAGAAGGCAGTGAGAGTGCAAGAGGTAAAATAACACCAATATCCTATCAAGAAAGTTTTAAAAAACAGATGTATTATTTTTATTTGGAAAATTGTATCTTAATGATTTTCAAATTCCTAAAATGTTCTGCAGAGAAAGCAGGACTGAACTGTTCTCCATGTCTGCTGGAGTAGGACAATGTGCTAAAATTACTGCCAAGGAGATTTACAGGGACAGCATTTTCTGCTAAGAATAGTTAAGCACAAAGGATAAATTGCCACAGAAATTTTCAAATGCCTGTCTTCAGAAGCTTTAAAGAAGAGATTAATGAAACATCTGTAAAAAAGCAATGTAGATTTAGTTTATCCTGCCTAAAAGAAAAGAAGGATTAGATGACCTTTTAAATGGGTCACACTTTTCTCTAATTCAGTGGCTTTTTCTCATCTTCAAGATGAGGTTTCTCCACTGGTATTTCAGACACAATATTTTTTCCCTCTGGGGAAATCTATTATTTAATCTGAAGTTTTCTATTTAATTTGTTGATCTCTGTTTTGTTGTCTCACCTGTGGATATATGTTCCACATAAAAATATTATGATAAGAAAAAGAAATACTAAAACAAGTTCAGGATAACAGGAATTGCATCCCAGAGGTGCCTATTTCTCTCATTAACTTCCAGTGGTAACCAGGACTGCTGTAGATCTGTGTCTGAAATTTACTGAGATGCCATATTCATCAAAATTGATTGGATCTAATGAATCAGAATAAAAATGCTGGTGGTATTTTTCCTCTGCTTTCAAATAATGTGGTTCCAGGACTTAGTGGGTATCAGAAGTTAAAATAAGAGGCAGAATATGAAATTGTGGCTTACAGATAGGGATAAGAAATCTTGCATTCCATCAGGTGAATTTATTTACCTGATATCCAGCAGAAGACATACAGCTTCTGGGATGGTTAGCATGAGAAAAACAGACAGTTTGAGATTTAAGAATGGATCTGGATGGATTCCTACTGCACCGTTATTTAAAAAGCCTTTGCCCACTTACAGCACTTTATATGCATGGAAACCAGTGTGAGAAACAATCTTGAGGAAATAACATCTGGCAGAGACTGTCAGGCTGTGTTAGTAACCTGCAGGCTAAGAAAAAAAAATGAGGCACTTCCATGTATTGGACTTTTCAAAGGACTTGTAGGCATCAACCAAGTATGCTCCTGGATGAGGTGGAAATTCTTCCACAACACCCAGGAACAGCATGAGATGGGTGAAAATCTCTTGTAAGAAGAGTTAGGGTTGACAAAAAGCAGAAAGATGGAATCAGAAATAATTCCTCTGTTGGTAAAGGTGTTAGAAAGATATCCATCACCAAAAAATGAGTGAAACAAGGGAGAGGAATCAAGATCTTGTGTTTTGGTCGGGGGATTGAGACTGCTTCTAACAGAGTGGGCACCAAACTCTCTAGCAACTGCTTGGTTCCCCTGCTGAACTGAAGGTGGCAGTTTCAGAGCACTGTAAAGGATAAAGACAGACTTTGCTAAAGATTAAAGAGGGAATATTATTGCTATCTGCAGCCACCTAGTAGGATGGTGTAGGGAATATGGAGCCAGATTCTTCTCAAATATGCACAGTAGAAATCAAAAAGGTACTGGACACGAACTGGAACACATGACATTCTGATTTGATACAGGAAATTGTTTTTCTACAATTGCAGCAGTGAAGCTTTGGGACCTGTTGCCAAGAGGCCAGGAAAATTAATTTCTTGAATATATTCAATACATACACAAAAACTCTCCTCTCTTACCACTAATGGTTTTCTTCTGACTTAATGATGCTTCTCTGTTATCAGCTCCACCTTATCACTGGCCATAACCTGACCTGTTACAGATCCTGCTGGCAGAACAAGCTCAAACTGTATTTATTACCTAAATAAAGATATATATAGGGATTTTTCCAAAGCCCAGAGCTGCTCAGTAGACTGTGCAGGACCTCTGCCACCCAGAGTTCACAATGTGTTTCCCAGGAGCTCAATAACAGGAGTATTCACCCAACAATGGAGAAAAGCTGGTGTCCAACCAAGCAGGCTCATGGCTCAGTTCCATGAGGAAGCTCCATGTTGGTCCTCAGTGTGGAACAGCTCCATGTTCCTGAACTGTGATGACTGCAATCATTTCCACCTCCCCATCTTTAATGTGATTATTCATTCTTCATGTATAAATGTATAAATCAAATTTTGATTCTTTCTGACTCTGTTCCCAGAATTATTCCTGGAGAATTCCATAGGTGAGTTGTGCGCTGTCCACAACCACGTATATTTCGGATTTCAATTTGCCTTCTCATGAACCTTCCAGATTTCATTTTGCTTTCTCATTTTAAGTAAGTGTTTACACTGAAACCTGTTCCATCTACCAGCCTTCCTTTCAGAGCAAATCCACCGTGCGTGTGGTGAAACTCTGGAACCATAAGCTGAGGTCCACAGATTTTCTTGGAGAGATTGTACCTTTCACCATAAAAAATTATTCAAGGCATGCACCACATGCCTTATTTGCTGCCCTGCTTTTCATGGGTTTTGGTTTCAGAATGGATTTTTTTTCAGTCTTTTTAATAAAGAATCAGAGTGGAGTGATGCTCTAAAATTCTAACAAATTCACATACTCTCTATCACCATTAGAAACTGCTTGAAAACTAGACCTGGAGTAACCTGTGTCACTGTTGTTATCTGAACTGAGCCACCTGAATCTCCTTTGCCAATATCAAGACTTCCTTGAAACACCCACAGAAATATAATTTCTTTATTAAGAAAAATAAATAATACTACACATTGCTACATTTTATTCATTAACACTGCTTTGTTTGGATCTAGGATTATAATTTACAGAATGCTTTGAGGTCTGGTTCAGCTTTACAGGACTGAAATAGTGGCCAGGTGACGCAGACTTCTTAATGCATGTGTGGGGTCATCTGTGGTGTTTTGGAAAGAGTTCACATACACATTGCAAACCTTCTCTGGAGCTGTGTGGTCAGGAAACTTGTATTGAATCCTGAAGCTCCTTTCCAGCTTTTTTCTTTTGTGCTTGAATTCCAAGATAGTTTTTGTATATTTGTTAATAGTGGTGACAGCTGCAGCCATACAGCAAGCGAAGGAGGTCCATGCAAGGCTATAAACAAAAAACCAAAAATTAGCAGAATTTAGCAGGACATTTTCATATTCAAGTCCTTCAATTTTATTTTTGAAAGCACTGCTTATGTGTGATTGTGTTGGTGTGTATTAGGGAAAGATGAACAGGCTAGGTGAGGAAGAAATACTCTTGGTCAGTGACCATTTACAGACCTCTACATACTTGTTGTAATATCTACATTTAACAAACCTGTTTAATGAAACCCTGCCTCCAATTTCTCTATTTAAGCTCTATTTAAGCTTTACTTCTCTATTCAGCTTAGAGCTTAATATCCAAAAGGAGTTTTATAAAAAATTAGGAATGCAGAAAAAGTTAAAAGGTGCAGTTATTAAGAGTATAAATCTCACAGGGGACACTGAGAAAAATATGAGTTTAACACCAAAAGTGTTAAAAAGAACTTTAAATATGTGGGTAAAGCAGGTTCAGAGCATTGAAATGCATTCCTGAGAAAATGCACAGCATGAGTAAACGGAGAGAAAAGGATGTCAACTCTGAAATGTTAAAAGTAAACCCCTAAGGAGACAGAACTAAAAAAAATTATATTGAAATACAATTTGTTAAAAATGTGGGAAATTAAAAGCAGCATGTAAAAATATGGCCACATGAGCATGAATTAGAAGGTGCAGCCAGCTGGGGTTGGGCTCTTCTCCCAGGGAACAGTGACAGGATAAGAGGACACAGCCTCAAGCTGCACCACGGGAAGTTTAGGCTAGATATTAGAAAAAAAATCTTCACAGAGAGAGTGGTTTGGAATTGGAATGACTGCCCAGGGAGGTGGTGGAGTCACCATCCCTGGAGGTGTTTAATAAAAGCCTGGATGTGGCACTGGGTGCCAGGGTTTAGCTGATAAGGTTAGGCCACAGGTTGGACTTGATGATCTCAAATGTCTTTTCCAACCTGGTTAATTCTGTAAAATGTTTCAGATAGAACAATCTGAAGCATACACATGATAGGAAAATGTCAGCCTAAATGACTGAAGCTGGAAGAGTTTTAAACAACTTAGGCAAGACAATTGTCCTGAGAGGTGAGAATGCTAAACCTGGGTTTGATGTGTCTGGAGAAGAACCTCTGCTTCATCAAACCTGGGTTTGAGGTGTCTGGAGAAGAACCTCTGCTTCATCAAACCTGGGTTTGAGGTGTCTGGAGAAGAACCTCTGCTTCATGCAGGGCTGTTGGACCTCTCTGTACTGTCTGAGGGATGGTAAATACAAACCTTGCAAACTTACACATTCTGGGCAATAATTTAGGAGAACTGATTGGCAAGAACGACACCTGATTACTGAACTGCATCCTCAGAAGTGAAATAAGGTAAAGCCGTTGCTTGTAAATTAGGTATCATTCCTTGAGCATAGGGTGAAGTGACTGAAATGTAATGCAAGAACCAAATATAAAGCAGTTAGTACCCATAGGACCAGCCATAATCCCAAGTGTGAGGTCTCCAGTCTTCAGGACCAAGATTTACAGTCATTTGAAATACAGTTGTGTACATCATGTGAGCAACCATGCCCAGAAGACCTAAAAAATACAATGTTATAATAACATTAGTTATTTAGTCTTTGGCAACCAACCTGGCAACTGAATGAAAAATGATCAAATTAAAACAATTAAGTTTAAGATAGCAAAAGCCACAAATCTAAAATTCGACCACATTAAGAAATAATTAATTGAAAATAATATTTTCCCATAAAATTTTGCTTCACTATTGTTAACATCTCAGTAAGTATTGTAACAGTTTTGAAACTTGGACACTGTGATTAATTTTCAGATGGAAGACTGTCCTGGGTGTAATTAATGGAGATGCTTAACTGTACCTGCTAACACGGTGACCACTGCAGAGAAGGCATTGATCTTCAGCCCATCGATGACAGAGCTGTAGTAACACATTTCTACTGACATAAGAATGTTCCCAGTCAGGAGCAAAACCACGTAGAGAAGCTCTGCTACAATAGACAGCCATAAAACCCCTGGAAACCAGATCAACAGCACTGATATTGTCAGCAATCATTTCATATTTTCACCATTTCATACAAAGTTAAACAAGCACAAAGGCTGTGAGGATGCTGTGATAATGAGAACATCTATGGAGGACTTCAGTGTCAATAGACACCCCAAATTATAATTACTGGAAAAGCAGTTGCAATTATTGGAAAAGTAGTTCCTGCTACACTCTTAGGAGCTTACAGTGCAAGGTGGGACAGTGTGGTTTTATACTCAGTAGCTACCCTAAAGTCACCATGAACCAAAGGTAATATAAAAAGAACCAAAGGTAATATAAAAAGAACCAAAGGTAATATGAAAAGAGCTGTTGATGTCATGGTTCTGAGTGCAGAGAGGAGCAGCAGACCCAGCTAACAACCTGGAGGCCATGCACACACCTACACTGCCTGTGGGTCTGGTCATTCAAGAAAATCTTCCCAACAGGCTTAATTTCCAACCAAAGAGGATCTTGATTTTTTTGGATGGAGAAGCCTTGATGAGCCCAGCCAGCCTCCAGGTTTCACTGAGATTCATTTCCCTAGTTATCTGCTAATTCCTCTCCTTTTGGAGATCTGGTAATTACATCTTATGCAAGAAGTTAATCCTCCCATTAAAGTCTCTCAGCCTGCTGTCTGACCTTTAGCATGCTAATGTCCCACAGCCAGGAGCAGGAGGCCTTCTTGTGTCCAAATTTGCTGTAGCAAGATCTGGAAAATGATCTTCCCCAAACATTTTAAAAACCAAATGTGTCCTGGGACACCTGGTTGTAGATTCAAGCAGTGATTTTACGTGAAGATGGTCACAAACAATCATAGCTTAAAAATTGAAACACTGCTGACACATCCTTGATTACCAGACACCACCTAGGGTGGGAGACAACATTTCTGTGGTGTATAACTCCAAATGCTGGCTTGGACAATGTCTGTGGGACTTCTGTGATTCATGGGCCATTTAGACATAAAATTCTTGGGCCAGGCCATGTGTGGGTGTTCTTAGACATGGTTTGTTTCTCCAGAAAATCTGTCTCGGTAAAAAATTGTGATTTTCATCAGGAACTCCAGATGTTGCATTGCCCAACAGTTCTGGCTGCTCCAGCTGTGAGAGTTTGCATCTTAACATTTTTGGTCAGTGAGCCATTGTAAGAAATGCCTTGAACAGTGGTGATCAGCCCTGTGTGTGTGGGACTCAGGGGTGAGAAACTCGGGGAGGCTGAGCCTGCTGCACCCTGAGTTTGGATCACACAGCAACCACGGGCATGAGCAGAGCACAGACCCCTTCTGGGCAGGGCAGGAGCCTGTTTCCACACAGGATTGCACTACCCAGGGGGAGATTGTTGGTTTTTAGTACTTTAGTAGCTTCTTGGCTGTCTCCATCTGGCCTGCCAGTGCCTGTGACATTTGCTGATGCTGTTCAGAGTCCATTTCAGCTCTGTGTCCACCAGCAGTTTTCCTTGAGAGGAATTCTCAAGGCAGGGCCCAAAACCTCCCCTCACTTCCATGTGACTACACCCACATCTCATTTATTTTTTTCCCCATGCTGCAAAATTCTATGATGCTGTTAAAGCACTGTGACAAGCTGCAGCAGGTAGAAGGAAGACTGGCCTTCAGAGAATGAGTATTTCTCCTTCTCCAGGGGTCTGAAATTGCATGTCCAGGCAAATACTCCAGTCCTAGAATGCTGGGAAGAATGAGTTTTGGGTTTTTTTCTGGATCAGTCACTTGTAAAGTGATTGGTCTAATCAGATCAGTGAAGGACTGATGTTTTCATTCTGGGGATCAAGAGGAAGGCACATAGCAGCATCTGCAGGAATGTTTTGTAAGAACATTTGAAATATTCCATATTAAGAACTAGAATTCTTCATTAAGAATTAATTATTCTTTATTAGGAATTATTGAATATTCTTTGAAAGAAGAGAATGGAAATGCCTCCTCACAGCTCTGAGTAAGGCACAGGGAGGGGATTCAGATTCCACCAAGGCTGGTTTGGTGCACAGCACATCTCCCTCAATCCCCTCAGCACACAAACCTCCTGGGTGGGTGTTCACACACTGCCACAGAATTCCTGGCTGTAAATATGGAGGTATGAGGAGACAGAGGGCAAAAATATACAAATTTTGACTTCCAGTACCCATATATAAATTTCAAAAGCCATTCATATTCAAGTGGTGTGTCTTCAGAAAGACATTGATATTGTGAGTCATATTACCTTCATTTTGAAGTTGGAAAACTAAATAAAGGACAAAAATCCTCTTTGGGATTAAAGCAAGCTTTTTTGAAATCCATTAATTTAATTTAATGCAGAATACTTATATTGGTAAGTGTGATCAGGCAAGTTTTGATTACAGACAAAAAATATGCATCTACCTCGATCAGAAGCTGGAGTCAGACTGATGAAGCTTCTACATTTCTCACCTAAAACACAAAACAATTAAATCAAATTCAGGATTATTTTATATTCTGTAATGATCTAAAGAAATAGATTAATAGAAAGAAGAAAATGCAAAATCTATCATAGAAGCAGAAAGTGAGAAGATCAGGATAAGCTGTTTTTAGTGTACACAGAGACCTTGGTACACCAACTTCTCCTGGGGCTTAACCAGAGAGTCCTCTCAGACTATTTCAAGGTAGAACCAGAGCCTGGAAGACTTAGAGAAAGGCTGTGAATTGATTTCCATGGGGTGGTGGCTGTGAAAGCCAGGAGAGGAAAATTCCTTTGCGGAAGGGGCAGCCTGGAAGCAATCCTCGTGTTAGGGCAGAGCTGCTCTCCTCACAGCAGCCTGGCTGCTGCTCACACAAATTCCCTCTAAGCTTCATTCCAATTTCTTCCTGTAAGCTTTGATTTTCAAACCCACATGGCCTCCTGACCCCCACACAGATGCTGTGAACAAAGCTCTCGGAATTAATTCTCTGATCTGAACATGCTGGGTGTTTTTTTCCAGCTCCTAACTGCACCAAGTCAGAAAACATCAGCTTCCAAACATGAGCTTCCATAGCAGATGCTCAAATTACACAACCCTGGTACCCATAGCATGGATAAAATGTGTCTTTTGGACACGTAGTTTGCTTTGATCTTTGACATTTACCCCTTAAAACTGCATAACTTACAAGTACTTCTGGTAAAACTGGACCTGCAGGACAGGTGACTGTGGAAATATTTGTGTTTTATAGCATAGGTGACAGCTGCTTTGATTTCTCTGAAGTTCTCTTCTAGCTGTTGCTTGTAAACTGATCAGGACAATAAAGGGAAAAACTTAATGTTGATCTGGTTTTTACAATAAATGCTTGAATTCTTGAACCAGCAATTCTCTTCTACAAAAATCAAAAATTAACAAGAAAGTTTCTGTAATGGCAAGCTAATTTCATTCTAGTAATATTTACATATGCAGAGTGAGCTCCAGTTAAATGCCACCACTTATGGCTGGTAAGTCTCCATATCATCTTTTAGCAGGATGAAAATAATCCTCTTCTGCTTTGATTTATGCAAGGTGAGATCACAGTAAGAAAGTAGAAATACTTGTGCTCAAGAAGAAATCCAGGAACTAATTTAGATCCCACAGATATATTAGTGCAAATGATTTAATTAAAAAAAAAAAATCAGTTTGTGTTTTTTATGTTGCCATAGGGGATCAGAAGCAATTATTTAAAGCAAGTATGTTCATTTTTGACTAAAGGAATAAAACCACTGGAAAAATGAAACACTTTCCTGTTAAAGTCATTTGACTTGCTGTTATGGTGAGTAGAATAAAAACCAAATAATCTTCATCTGTACCACAACCTGTCAGCTAAATCAAAACCACAACCTGTCACCCTAATGCTCTTTGCAGAATTTATTAGGAATTTTTAGGAATTGACTAGACAGTACCCACTAAGGTCCCCTTTGCCAGAGAAGAGCAACTTTCTAAGGATACAAGCACTATAAAATACATAGCCAATAATGAAGCAGAGGGGAAGGGGACGCCAAATAAATAGGAAGAACCATGATTACTTTATTAAATAAATTTCCACGGGTTTACTCACCTTCTTCATTTATCATTTCTTCGCAGGAATACCAGATGCCAGCATGGAACTTCTTCTCCACAAACTTGTCATCCCCTGTCTCCCAGATGTACTGCACAGCCTGGCTGTTGTTGCCATCGGGGCTGTTGAAGCGGATGCACAGATCCCCTTTGCTGTCTCCTTTGCAGAAAGGTTTGGCAACTTTCCTCGTCCCTTCACACCAGTAACTGCTGCTGAAAGCTGTGATGGAGAAGACTAAAGAGAGGAAACTCAGAGAAAATGCTGCTGAGGCTCTGTGCCGCCTGTCTGCCTCTGGGATGGAGGCTGGCATCTTCCAGAGCTGCACCAGCAATTATTCCAGGAACTCCCTTTTGCAAATTTATGCATCTGTCTGCCCGATGAAACACCTGCCTGCCTTCACCATCCCATTCTTCATCCCCTGAGAAAATTGTGCTAGCTTAGGAGTTTAAGACAGAGAGCAGAGATCTGGGCATGACCAGAAATCATGTGGCAGGGGAGATTAAGAATAAAGGACAGTGTTGCTTGGCAGCAATGTATTGTGAGAGAAATATGAGGAAGTGTGACAATAAATGGTAATTTGCCCCATGAATCATAGACAGAACACAGAAGCATTGGAAGTGCCCCAGTGTGCAATCACTAAAGTTTTATTTATACAAACAAAACATGCCTATTTACCTCGATTGGAGTCACACTGATGGAATCTCTATTTCTTAGCTAAGGAATAAACAAAATCTCACCATTCCAAATGCTCCTGTAACACTGAGCACTTTAAATTGAATACAGTTGTGATTCTTGCAATAAAAAAACTCGTAAGGAGCTAAAACTGGTTGGTCAGCTACAACATTTCACAGCACTAGAAGTGTGACTGCCTGTGTTCAGAGCTCCACCAGTGACAAATAATTATTTGAAAAGAATTAAATTTCCTGACTTTGCTCTTGATGGTTTCCTGGGCACTGTCCAGTCTGCCTCCATGAACACACAATACAAGTTTTGCCCAAGTGAGGTGAAACATTAGAGAAAATGCTGAATTATCCTTATTTGATATGTGCGTCTTCTCACTCTGTGAAATAGCATTTCTTTTTCCTTCATCTAGGAAGGAAATGCCACCTTGGGATGTTATATACATTGCTTTTTCTGCCTGTTTGGTGATGCAAGTAAGATATGCAAAAAACCAAAAGGAGGTGGGGTGTTAGATTAAATCACTGCTTCAGTTTACAACTGTAAAGTCAAAACATGTGCCCTGGGGGAGAATGGCTCCTCAGGACAGACACTGAAGTCACATATGTATCTTCTAATGAAAATAATTTGGATTTTCAAGACAACTCTCTCCCCAAAGATGTCAGAGTTGGAGAAGCAGGTGAGCCCCAGCATGAAACTCAAGGATATCAGGATAAATGCCTGCTTTAGGCTGTTATGAAAAGCTCAGCTTACAGAGTGCAAGACCAAGCAGGTCTGGTCTACAAAGGCAGAGCAAATCTCACAACCCAAAATCCAGATGTAGCTCAAGCCAGGAGTTATTTTTTCCTAAACCTTTGTCTCACTGCATTTTCTCAAGGGTGTAGTACTTGTGAGAACAGGAGTGGGAGCAAGTGTGAGAGCAGGAGGGAGGAAGGGAGGGAAATCCTAAGGATTAAACACTGATCTGTGTTTCTGTTCCTTTGAGTAATCTGCATGTGGCTGTAATTAAATATATTTTGAGACCTGTGAAACCATTGATACCTTCTGGATGACAACTGCAGCCTGGGATGTTTCACAGAGACAATTTTTTGCTCATGCCCTAGCAATGCTGGTACCACAACTTTCAAATCAATTTTTCATGCAAGAATGCTCTGTTTAATATGAGAAATAGAAGAAATTTATTGGTTAGTTCTGCCTAAACTGTGAAAAAAGAAAGAAAATTAAAGAGGACCGACTGGATTTGCTGGACATTCCTTCAAGCAAAGTGTTACATGCAGTGATTTTTGCTGGAATAAAGTTGGGAGGTGTGTAAACAGAGTCTGTGCAGGTAACACCAAGACAGCCACGATCCACCTGGCAGCTGAAGCTTTGAAGAAAACACTGAACATCACAAGAATTGTAGTAAAACTTAACTGCTGTAACATAATTTTTTTTCACATTTAGATTCTCCCTGATCCTGCACTGGCTGTGCACATTTGACAAAATATGGTCAAAAAGCATAAAACCAATTTTTAGTGAGCTGCTTTCTGACAGACAACCAGAGTCAGCAAGCTTCCTACACAAAGTTTTTCTGTGTTCAAAGGTGTTTATTGGTTTCATGAGGTGTGTATAAATATATATATGTGTATAAATATATATGTATAAATATACACATATGTAAATATATATGTGTGTTTTTGTGGAGCTGGATTGCATTCTGGAAAAATCTCTGGCAAAATTCCTGTGGAGCTTCAAGGAACAGGGTCAGCCCTTTAATGTTTTAATAATTTTCTGACTTCTCATTGGCTAATGGAGAAGCTGCAGTAAGCAGAGTTGCTGTGAAGTTTAGACTAAGCTCTCTCTGCCTTTAATCAGAAAAACCAAAACATAGTTGGAGTCTAGCAAAGCTAAACACTTCAGGAGACTTCCTCACTTATTTGGAAAGAAGATTCATGGAACAGTGGCATTCATAAAAGAAGACATTTTTACTTCTATTTTATTTTTTTGATTAAAATAATTGATCTTTAGAGTGAAATAGCAGCATATTGGGGACAAATTTATTCAAATGGGCATGGTGGCACTTTTTGCTCTCTATTCCAGCATGGGACTCTGGTCCAGGATACCCCCAACATCTGCCAGCTCCATCATGATATTGCTTCTTGTGAAACAGGTAAGCTAATTAAATAATTATAATGGACAGTATAAAGGGAATTCCAGGCACATAGCATTTTAAGTGTCACAAACAAAAAGGCATGTTTGTACCAAAGATCCTTCCTACATAACAATTTATTTTTATTGCTAATTAGTCATGACCAATGATGGCTGCAAAGCTAGAGTTTTATATTAGAACTCTCTCTGACTAGGTCATTTATTACAATTTTAGTCTATTAATCCTCATCCATATAGTGAGTAAATTATGTTTACAACCATTTGCACAATCACTTTTCCTACAGTATTGTTTGACATTGAATTATATTTGTTTTTCAGTTTTCCTACCAGATAAAAATACTATTATGAATCACGTTTATTTTCTACTATTTTTTCTCTGTTCTAAACCCAGCTTTGATTTGTTTCTGGAACTACTTTTTAGCCTCTGACTTGTGAGCATTGAATCTCCAATTTGTGAAATCTGGCTGGTTTTGTTCTGCATCTCACCTTCATAGAGAAAGCAAATAAATCTGTATGAGATTTCTGCCTTTATTTCTTGTACAGATCCACTAAACCATTCTATTTTAATTTTTTTCCCTAAATCTTTACAGAATTCTAAACACTTGCTTCTTACTTACCTTATAAATTGGTAGGGGTTTAGGTACTTAATGAAAAAATATCTCAGTGTAATTCACTTCAAGGAAATTTGCATGTAGATTTTTAGTAATTCTTATTTATTTATTAATATCAGTCTTGATTTGAATAAAATTTTAAAACAATTACTGATATTTGGTAAATTTCAATTTAACTGAATAAAATCCACACATATATTTAGGGTACATTTTTATGAAGTCTATGGGCATCAGGACAATAAACTGAAAATAAAAAGGTATTTCTGTCCACTTAATATCCATTTTCTTGGCTTTTTGAGAAAGTGTGTTTGCAGCTATATGTGCTCTAGATAGAACCCATATCTGTGTTTCTAACATTTCTACAAAGAAAAAATTACCAGCAAACAAATCCTTTTTTTTCTTTAAGAAAATATTCCTAATATTTTCATATAATTCAAATCTAGAGCTTCTGTTTATAGAACTGAAACAACTCTCAGATTTAGAGACACTTCAGCCAAAGCATTACTTCCATCAATGCTAACAGAAAATTTCCCAAATACTTCTGTGAAATCAAAACTTTGCTAGACTCATCACAGTGAATTAATTTGTCATGGTGGTTCTTGCAACTTGCATATTTTATTTCATAAGAAAGAAACATTGAAAGGAATAACAGCCATAAATCACTATATCTGTATTTTCTAGCAAAGACCTCTATAGATAGGAAAAATATCCATCAGACTAAACCTGGATCATGGCTGAAAGAATGAATAAATATTTTTCGACTTTTATTTTTTATTTTTTTATTTTATGCCTAAATTGAAGGGGCATTTTTCTGTCCATAAGAGCATAGTCTGAATAAACAGAAACAATTCATTTCACTGCCAGCTTAGTATGAAAAATTAAAAGGGTGAAATTCTGACTGTACTGTGCTCACTTATGAAGAACTTAAATTTAAACCAGCCTGCAACCAAATATATAATCCATTTCCTAAATGAAAGCTTCAGGCAGCATTTTCTTCTGCATCCAACAAATTTCTAAAGAGTGGTGTCTTCTTGGTGCAATCTCAATAAATGGCCAGACACTTCCAGGGAATTTTGATTAAATTTCCTCGTGGAGGAACTTCAGCGCAAGCAAGGGCCAGGCTGGTGGGCTGAGCCAGTTCCCTTTTTACCAGAAAAACTTCAGACAACCTGAAATTATGTCCAGTGTAGGCCAAAAGATCATGGACTTTCTGAGCTTCTGTCTTGGACAGGGGAGTTAAATTTTCCCCAGTCAGAAGTCCTGTTTAAAAGCAGTGGCCAAGTGGCAACTGAAATGTACCACAGATCAAAAGCTGCGTGTTTCCACTGGTTGAGATCATGGGAAATCACCCTGGAAGTTTCTATTTCTACCACAGAACTTGCACTGGATCTAACCCAAAACTTAGATCATCATAGAACTTTCCTGGGATTTCTAATCACAACCTGTATTGAGGTATTTGAGGTATTTGTTGGGTCTGTCAGAGTGCAGCCCAAGGTCCACACCCCATCCCTGGCAGCGTCCCAGGCCAGGTTGGACAGGTCTTGGAGCACCCTGGGACAGTGGAAAGTGTCCCTGCAGATAGCAGGGGGTGGAACAAGATCTTTCTTGTCTCTGAGGTCCCTTCCAACCCAAACCAGTGTGCAATTCTGTTGTTCTGTAACTTGGTCTTCTCCAACATGATAAAACCAGAAAAATCCTCTCCAGCTGCAGCAGTGATTTCTGTGCTCCTCACAATGACCCAGACCAGAGACCACCCTCATCCTGAGAGACCCTGTGCCCCTCTGAAGAGCCATGGACACACGGATGTCAGGACACAGAGGGAGCCCTGCCTCTGACTTTTTGTTGTCTCCTTTCCACTTAAACAGATGCAGAACATCAATTAACTCCAATTGCAATTTGCTGCCATTCAGGTCATCATGGCTCCTTGTTGAATATCTGTTTATTATTTCTTTGAAAACATAAAGCTAAAGGGATTTCTTAGTCTTTTAGATCAACCTTTAAGGACACTTGAGGCAGCCACAGCTACTCTGTGAAATGTTTCATTCTGATTAGTAATTTAAATTTTTTAAAATATGTCCTTCTAACTATATTTAAAATTAATTTTTCAGGTCAGCTGACAGCTCTTAACCATTTTTTATCAGCTGCAGCTCTGATTCTGTGTAGAATTGATTTTTTTTTTCAGAAAGTAGAAAACAATTTTATCTCACAAATATTTACATCAATAGTGACTGAGCCTGCAGATTTGAGGACATGGACAATTCCATCAGAAGGGATGTGGAACTGTCCTTTAGGCCTAACCTGCTCCTACCTCTTGTTGAGTGAACTTCCCCACGACAGTGTATCCTTGAGTTCCTCAATTCCAGGAACATTCCTCCTCTCCAGGAATATTCCTCCTCTCCAGGAATGGAACCAAACAAGCTGCCAGGGAGCCACGGCGAGGTTTCCTTTGTGTTCCCTTGGGTGTTTAACGCATTTGTTTATCAGAAACTGGAGTGTTCTTCCTCCAGCCCAGCAGTTCTGTCACAAATGCGTCATCTCCAAGTCTCTGCCTCTTCAGATGGGGTTCACTGACCCACGAGTGTCTGAGGAATCTCCCCTGGCTCCCAGAATTTTGAGTCCTGCATGAGGGAAATGTCAAGATGCTTTTTTATTTTGGAAACATGCATTCCTTTCTCATGGCTGCTGTAAATATTCTCTCCTTATCTTACAAGCCCATCCACGGAAGAATGATTATAGTCTTTCTACTCCCTCAAGCTTAAAGTGGGTGTCTAGAAATTAGATGAGAGACTAAAAGCAGAGTATTGAGCAGGCAATACTTTATACAGTAAAAACATGCATGAAATAGTGATCCTGCCTAAGAGCTAGCTCACCACAACACTATTCTTGTTTTGAAAGTAAATAAATATTATTTTCTTCATTAAAATAAAAACAAACCATAGGTTTAAGGGAACAAAGGTGAAGATCACAGCCATATATTGTTCTGGTTCTGTATCTCAGCCCATGTCAGACAACATCAGGACAACCACACATGTTAAAGGCAGTTTCAAAGAAAGGATGTGGTCTAGACAAAAAGAAATTGACTTTTCCTGGAGAACTGAAAGGCATCTTTTAGTAAAAAGATTGTTTAGAAAACTTATATTTTGTTTGGTGTCCAAAATTTGCTCATTAGAATAGGTAATATTTTCAACCAGTAATGAATTTTTCATTTTTGGTGACTTGTAGTAACATAATCTTTGACTGCTGTGGCCTCTCAAAGCCCTGGTTTCAGGAGACCAGGGGGTTATTGCACAGAGGGTGCCTAGGATGGTTCTTTGCTATGGATAAATAATGATCAAGTCATCATGCTGACACTGAGCTGTAAGCAGCATCTCCCAGTATCCTTCCTGAACTGCTTTGCTCCCAATAAGGCATTTCTTCACCCAAATCACCAAGCATTTTGGCATTTAATTCTCCTGGTTTTAGCCATTGTTTCCCTAAACAGCAGTTATCAGCTGTGGCCCTCTTAAGGACCTCTGCAGTCAGATAAGGATGTGTCTGTCATTTTATTGTGTGGGAAATCTAGAGGGCAAAGACTCTTCTCACCTATGGACATCAGAAGAAAGGAAATCAGTGCCCTGCTGAGGCAAAAAGGGCAAACGGTGTAAATGGGCAAGTAAAACTAAAATTTACAGAAGTGTTTCTTAAAAAAAAAAAAAAAAAAAGAAAAAAGAGAAGGATGTCTATGGCACAATTGCAGCTGCTGGTAAAATAAGTAGTCTGTGAAATGCTAGGAAGGAGTACAGAATGCACCAGAGGAAAGGTGTTAGGAGTTAAATAGCATTGCTTATTCATGACTGTTTTACTCAACTTTTTTTTTTTTTGCTTACTACTCAACCAGATGTGCTTGATTATCTTTAAAAATGTTCTAAAACCAAAAAGTCCTTTAGACTTTTTTTACCTACCATTCCTCCATTCTCCTCTCCTCATTTCTGTGCTTAGACCAGAATTTCTTGTAATGGAAAGAAACTTGTCATTAAGGACTAAAAGGTTCTGATTTTTCTTGTGTACAGTATTTTCACTCCCAGGCCAAAGGCTCCCTGCTGGAAAAAACCACTACTGGATGGAACAAATATAAACAGGAATGCTTGAAAATGCTGCAGGAATCATCTGTAGATAGTGGTAAGGAATTAAGCAATGAAGTAATTGATTAATGCTGACAAATATGCAAATGTTGTCTTGCTGTTTGTCTGTTCCCAAGTTCTAAATGTGGAACAATTCACCTGACACAAATATCAGCCTGATGTCCCTTGTTTATTTTCCTTTCTCTGTGGTCATACAATCATATAATCCCAGAATCACAGAACACCCTGAGCTGGAAGGACCCCCAAGGATCCTCACAGTGCAGCCCCTGGCCCTGCACAGACACCCCAACAACCCCACCCTGGGCATCCCTGGCAGCCTCGGGGCTGTGCCCATTCCCTGGGGAGCCTGGACAGTGCCCAGCACCCTCTGGGGGAAGAACCTTTCCCTGAATCCAGCCCAAACCTCCCCTGGCCCAGCTCCAGCCATTCCATGGGTTCTGTCACAGAGCAGAGATTGGAGCTGTCCCTGTGCTGTCCCTCAAAAGGAATCTGCAGACCCTGGTGAGGTCTGACCTCAGCTTCCTTGTGATTTTAAGCAATAAACTTATCTCATACACAACATTTATCTGCAATATCTCGTCACTCTGGAGTAGCTTGCAGGTTCCCTGGAACAGTACAGAATGGTTTCCATGACTGTCCTCTGGCTGCACAACTTTTTGTAAAACTTTTATTTGCTTCTCTCCCCAGGAGTACATTGCAATGGGACATTTGATCATTTTGTTTGCTGGCCTTACTCACCCCCAGGAAATGTCTCTGTTCCTTGTCCTTCATATTTGCCATGGCTGGAAAATGGTAATGTGAAAGTGGTGATGGGAAAGTGGGCACTTGGAGTCTGTGCCAGGAATTCAGCTCAAGGACAGGTGTTGCTTGTCTACCTTGCCCCAGTGTCCTCTGAAGTGGAGTCCAACTTCTTTCTACCACTTCTGAACTGAGGCACAAAACCATTTTCCATGTTTATTCCCTCTTTCTCTCCACCTGTGCTTGCCACAGCTCTGTATTGTCTGCTGTAAAGCAACATTTGCAAGGTCATGTAACCATGTGTAGTGGTTTTAGGTAGTCAATTTATTTTTTGGTTAATGTACCAATTAGTGTGGTGGGTTTAGTGCTGGTCAATTATTAGTGCACTTACTAGAACATACTTATCTATTTTTTGATGTGAGGTAGGAATAGAAGAAAGGTAAATTAGTTTTAAAACTTTAAAAGGATATAGAGAAAAAATATTAATAATAACTAAAGGAAAGAGTAATAAGAATTAGAATAAAATTTTTAGGATACTTTTCTTTTCTTTACAATTTTTTTAAATGATGATGTAAAGAAAAAAAATCCTAAAAGTGCTACACCATACTGCAGGGCTTTGTTTGAGTAATAGATTCTGGGTTCAGCTTCTGAGCTTCAACTTCTGGGGTCTCCACTGATCCCAGACATGATTCCAGAGAGCTGGAAGAGCCAAACTCAGTGGTGTTCCCAGCAGCCAGCCCTGCAGTGGGGTACAGCCCACCAGCACAGTGGTGTGGAGAACAAACCAAGCAGCCAAGCAGCCTTTTCCTGCAGGAAATGCAGCAGGAAGGGGGGAAAACACCTTCAGCAGCAGAAGGGCTGCAGACCAAACAACATTCCCATAAAGGAATGCAGGGCACTGCTATGAGCACAGAGCAGCATTTCTGAGTCCTGCTAAACAGGATTCTGAGCTGCTTTGCTAATTCCACTTGGAGGGACCAATTCTGCCCAAGTCCTTTCATTTATGGGAGACTGCTGCCAGCTGCTTCTCCCAGCTTTCTCCAGCCCAAACCACACATGGTTTGTTCTTTAATATCATTATTAATAGTATAATATTATTATTCACATATTAAGTATTATATATTATATTGCACATTATAAAATATATTTTAAAATGATTAAAATATATGTTTTATATAACATATAATAATTATAAATATATAATAATATAGAATGTAATATATAATGTATAATGTATAATATATAATATATGTTAAATATATTATATAA
>WBNO01012835.1:435060-535554 GCA_013400575.1 Peucedramus taeniatus | reverse complement strand
TATTTATTTCCACCTGCATAAGTTGACTGTCCTGCTGGCCTCAAGTTGTGTTAGGAGAGGTTAAGATTGGATATTAGAAAAAATTTCTTCACCACAAGGGTGGTCAAGCATGGGAACAGAGCTATTACTTGGACTCAATAATCTTAAATCTTTTCCAACCTAGGCACTTCTATGATTCCAGTTTGGAGAAAAAAAGGCTGAGGAGCAACTCATCATTCTCTACAGCCTCCTGAGGAGGGGAAGTGGAGAGGGAAGAGCTGAGCTCTTCTACCTGGTATCTAGTGGAAGGACATGTGGGAATGGATCCAAGCTGCACCAGGGGAAGTCTAGCTTGAACACTGGGAAGCATTTCTTTACCCAGAGGTTGCCCAAACACTGCAACAGGCTTTCCAGAGTAGTGCTTGATGCCCTGAGCCTGTCAGTGCTTGAGAGATTTGGACAATGCTCTTAGCAGCACGCATTAACTTGGTCAGCTCCTCAGATGATCATTGCAGGTCCCATGCAACTGAAATAATCTATTCTATTATATGCTATTCCATTCTGGTACATTATGCAACATGAAAATTAAACAGGGTGTATGACAGAAGCAGATTTCTAAGACTGCTGTAGACAATTTTCAAGTTAACATTTCTTTTACGATTACATTGGCGCATTTGCTGAGAAATCCACTGTTACCCACTGCTAAGGAAAGCCTGTCAAACAGCTACCAGGGTTAAAAAGAGGAATTTCCCCTACTTAACCTTTTGAGGAACAAGAGGTTAACAGAAAAGGTAAATTGTAAATCTTTCCAATTTAGAAAGTGGGACCATTTCAGCAATATTTTCAAGGAAATCTACAGCCAGTGTGTTCCCAGAATTAAACTGGAAAACCTGACGCCTTTAATAATTTCCTGCCACTGTATAGCTGTCAGCATTGCATGGATTCTATCAACCCAAAAGTTAAGTTTCAAGGTTAGGAAACCTTTGCATTCATATGCTTTTGGGTTGTTTTTCTACAGTTTTCTTCCCTCTGCAGCCCCAAGATACCTGGCTGAGGAAAGGCAGCACTGTGGGTTTTTTACGGGTTCTTCCTTTCCCCATAAAACAGGATGCAATAAAGATCTGAACAGGGGACTTTTGGACCACTCCCATAGCTCAAATAAGTTTCCCTTCATGTCAAGTCATGAGACACAACTTTCACTGGGGCTGTGAAGAAGCAAAGTGTGGCTGCAATTAAATCCAGATGCCAAAACAAAAACCAGAGCCCCTTGAGGATGAACACAGCCCCTCTAGGGGGTACACATATGTTGTATATAAGACCCAGGTAGAAAGCAATAACCAGTGGCACACATGGTTAAACGATCTGCTTAAATACAAGAACCAGGATTAAAATCCAGGTTTTTAACTCCTTGCCTCGTGTCCAACATGCTGTGACACCCCTGTCTCTGGGGTAATGTGCTGACCATAATTCAGATTATGGAGGACGGAGGTGAAGTTACATTATGCTGGGTTCATACCACTCATGGATGCATACAGCTTTTACCAGTTTATCAGCCTAGATAAACTTTTTATGAAAATTGCCATTTCTCTATTTCTTGGCCTCTTCCTCACGTTTATCAAAGTCAAATCAGCATCACCAAGATCACAATGAGCATTGAGAGTCATCAGCAAGGAAAAAGGTCCCAATATTTTACTTCTCTTTCCTGTTTATTACAGAAAAAAGCTGGTTTTCTTCTCCAGAGGTGTTCTAAGGTATATTATCAGCTTATTTAATCACTGTGAAGATGTTCACATGCCTGTGTCTCAGCCAGAGATGCTCAGGACACCAGAGCACTACAAGTTATTACTTGATCACTTTTAATAACAAAAGCAGTATAACATCATAAACACAACCCAAAAAGCACTCCAAAACACATAAATCACTGAGAGGAGAAAAGCAGAAGATCTAAGAGGAAGGGAGCTCACAGGGAAGGAAGAGACTACGACTACAGAAAATGTTCCTATGGTGCTCCTAATTATTTTACCCCCACAATCCCCTACAATATGCCGCCTTTAAATTTTCTTTTTCACAACAGAGAGAGCATTTGAGACAGGAGCAGGCATTTGGTTCAGCTGTCCACTCTCAGCCCTGCAAAACCACAGGGCACTCTCTGTATTCCCACCTCCACCGTGCCGGGGAATGACATCAGCCCTGCTCCAGAGAGCTGGCGGGCCAACAAAAATAACTGTTACTGACCAAGAGCACTGTTGCAAGGAATATTTTTGGAACTGTACTCCGCATTCCTCCGAGTCCCCTGCTTCCTAGTCCAAACATATCATGGCCTAAAAATTCCTCACATTTTCTGTGCAGTGTTTCCTTTGGGCTCGCACAATGGGGCAGTTCTTCTGCTCAGCAGCACTAGTGTTCTGGAAAGGGAAGGGGGAAAAAAATGCTGCAGTACTAAATAACCCTAATGGCAACCACAAGGGCCACAGTGTTATTTTTAGGTCAGAAAAATGATGCAGAAGGAAACAGAGTCACCTCAGAGTTACCTTCCACTGGCCTTTAGTGAACAAATGGCCAAAGAATTTGGTTATTTCTTCCATGCGGTGGTAAGGGGACTCACCTATGTTTGTGGTGAAGACACAGTTATTTAGTGGGGTTTTGCATGGAAGAAGGAGGCCAGGAGGATGTGGATTCTCCCTCTAACAGCACCTCGGGACTGTGCAGAGGTAACAGAGACCCAAAGCCTCCTCACCTCCATGCTCAGCCTCCTCATCATTGCAAGAGGCACAAACCAACAGAGGCAAGTTCTAGGTGGTGTCCAGGCTGTGCAGCTGCCATCATCTTCCCAGAGGAAACATCCCCAACATCCCACCCAAGTGACACTGTATGATCCCTTCCACTCCCACATCTGTCAGTGTATTGGCATAAGGTCATTTTGGAAATGACCAAACAAAGGAACTGGGCAGAATGTGTACAACTATAAATATTTCAGCCTAGGCCAAGCACTGGAAAAAAACTTTTATTCCTTCTTCATATGCATTTTTATCATTTCTTTTTCTCCTTCACTGGAAGAATGCCATTTCCCTTATAAGCAAGGTAAAAGTCATGGCTGATCTTGCCGGGAGAAGTTACATCTACCTTCCAGTCCATGTTCTTCTCCAGCCCTGTCACAAGCACCAGAATTTGCCCAGTGTTGGAACAAATTTCTATTTGAACAGAAACGGGCTACTAAACAACATGTGCTTCACTGGCCAATACTTTGTTTCCTTTTTTAGCTGCCCAGATAAGAAAAACAATGCAGAGGAAAAAATTAGTAGAAGGCATAAAGAGGCCACTTATTCTACCAGTGTTCTGCACAAGGTTTAGAAACTTCCTCTACCTTTTAGTACCTCTTACTCTACCAGTTCTTGGTCAACTTTATCTCTTCAGACTCTAAAGGCTGGGACTTGCCTTCTGCTGTGCCCTAATCTCCCCATGCATAGTTGGGCCTGGAAGCATGTCTATTTTAAAAATAATTGTATTTTTAAAGGTATTTGAATTCACTGCACGTTCACAAACAGACCACTTGTCATGAAACTGTTTTCAAACACAGGGAGAGTAAAGCAGATTCACTCTTTGGGGTGTTATAAATGAGATATGAGGAATGGGCTGGGGAAATTAGTATTTAGGTGGAACTAATTAGCAACAACTAAAAGCTAAATGACAATGCAACCCACAGCCCCCTTGTGGGATATTCTAAAATGGCTGTGTATGTCTGAAACATTTCAAGGACTTTCACTATCTGCTTGGTCTACCATTTTCACAGCTCAGATAAATCAGTATTTTCTACCACAACATGCAGCTTGGTGCCCTGCAGAATAATTCCCCAGCCATACGTTCCAGAGATACAGAAGCACACAAAATATGATCTCTTTTACTAGGCTAATAAAAATCAGAAAGTGTACTGTATAAATTTTATAGACCTCAAAGGTCTATCTTCTATAGGAAGAAACTGGGACTCCAGGCTACTGTTGGGCACCATAACACAGAGAAAAAAATATTTATCAGCTGCTTTGGAAAACCCACCAGACAGAAGTCACCAGCAAAGCAAAATAACACAACTGTAAACTCACCTGAATCTTTCCTCTCTGAGGAGCTCTTTCGCGTTTCGGTTTCCACTTGCAGATTAACGCTTGCAGAGCCATGAGGGAAAAAGGGCCAACCAGTAAGGAAAATACCTCTGCCTTTTGGAGCCTACCCCGAGCAGGCAACTCTATACGATGAGAATGCAAAGTGCCAGGGCTCTGCACCGCCGTGCTGAGCCCGCTCCGTGTCCTGAGAGGGGTCACGGCTCCCTCCAGCTCAGCCGCGCTGGGGCCGCTCCAAGGAGAGAAGGCGCCTGCTCCGCGCAGAACATCCTGGTGGTTCAGCAGGGTGATTCAGGGAACCTACTCGTGATCCCTTCCTGAAATGCACCGGCCCTTGAGGTATTACAGTGACACTGAGAGCTCTGGGATATGTCAAGCACAGCCCTCACGGCTGTGTTGTTCCTTGCTGAACTGGATACCAGAGAGGGGAGACCAAAATGCCTCCTGAAAACTCACTTCCAAGCCAAGGTGGTCTCCACATGGATACAGCTTCTCCACAAAGTGAGGGGAGGCAGAGTGCAAAAACACAGGAGGGAAGAAAATTGAAACATTCATTATTTTTTTCCCTGGAGAAACCAAAGTGCTGAGTGATGCTTTTCTAAAGCTGAATGACTGGGCAAAAGGTGGGAAGAAGAATCTGTTGACTGTCGGATTGGTGAAAGTGGGAAGATGCTGAATACTGGAGATCTGTTACAAAGGAAGATGTGTATTTGTTGTGACTGGCTTCCATTTATGTAATTTGCAACTAATTTAGTCCCAAATTCATTAGCTGATTTTCTATGTTTCTGACAAATGAATAAACAAAATCCCTCCCTGGATTTGCAGAGTGGAGGGAGACTTCAATAACCTTGACAGGTTTGGGGGAAACAGAAGTATTGAGACAAAGTTCCTCAAGTGAGATTAACCTAAGAAATCTTGTGTATTCTGCACAGGAGAGACAGGGGGGTCACACAACCAGCTTAGCCCAGGTTAGTGAGATGAGGAATCCATTCCCACAGTCTAGTGGAAAAAAAACAGTGGGTGTCTTCAGCCCAGCTTTAGTCCTAGTTTCAGTGCTAAAAGACAGAACAAATTGATCTGGCTCATGACTTTGACATTTGCTCTCCTATCAGCATCAGCTCTATCTGATAGGATGACACTGCTTAAGCTGTGGTAGCCAGAGGAAATCCAATGCTAAGGAAATGGACATTCATTTAATGTTTATCTAGGATCAGCTCCACCAATGAATTCCAGATGTTGGCTTTAATTGTTGCATTCTGGTATGTTTAAGCAGCAGGAGTTCGTAAGGCTGATTTGTAAATCAATCTGGCAGACTCGTACTGAATCCCATCTCTGCCAGCTTTTCTAAGTCAGGGGATGCTCTTAAAATGTTAAGTACTTAATGTGTCTGCAATGCAAAAAGGAGGAAAGATTTTTTAAAAAAAGATCCCTCCCCTAATGTTTTTATTCTTTTGCTCCTTCTGTCCTTCATTTCCTTCCCGTAAAACTGCAAGACTTGCCATTCCCTTCAAATAAGCCCATTGAATTTCCAGATGAGTGCTAAAGCTAAGGAGGGCAGGTATCAGGATGCAGTCCTGCAACATGGGTGGAGCATCCTGCTCATCATTCACATACATTTCTTCTGAGTAACTCCATTGATTTCCCACCATAGCCAATGGCAACTGCATGTAGAGACCACATCCAAAAGCAGCATTTCTGATATTTGAGCCTCCAGTTTTCATAAACTGGGAAAAAAAAATGATTACTGTAACCTACTGTCTCAGTTCTCAGCTTCTGTATTCTTCTAGCTTGTATTTAACTGTTACAGCTCATATCCAAAGGTGGCACAGAAATGGCTTTCCTCTTTTGAATCCCAAAGCATCATATGAGCTCCAAGTCGGACACCAGCAAACCTAGCAATGGTTTTGTTCTCAGCATGACTTCACACATCAGCTGAATGTGCTGGACTACTGCTAGGGAATTGCTTATCCCCACAGCCAACTTACCAGTCAGGTCTTGCTTACAGGAGACAAAACTATTCTAAAAAATAGCTTTTAAGTACCATGTCCCTGCTGACTAGGGCAGACACTATAGCTCATTAAAATTGCTTTTGAAACCAGTTTTCTCAATTTCCTTTCAAAACACCTGCTTCTGAGAAAGCACCTCAGTATTCAACACATGTGAACCCTACTTACATTTTCCCAGGAATGTGTGCTTAGTACACACATTTTTCAAGAAGTGTCACTGGATGGTTAGGTAAGGTTTCAAAAGCTTTCAGCAATGGCAATATTCATCCCATGGAAGTTCATGGGAATTCTTCAAAAGGGGTTGACTCAGCCTCGGCTGACTGCTTTTGAAAAACTCCCCTTTATCTGCTATCTTTGATGGTCCCAGAGATAAAATGCTGGAAGTTCAGTTTACCATCCTCCTTTAACACTATAGGCCTCTAAATGGGGTCCACTTCTCCCCTCAGTAAGAACATGAAAAGCGTTTCACTCACGACTGAGTCATACTATATTTAAAGAGAGGCTTGAGAAAAGCAGTGCCTAAAAATCTACCTACTACTCAAGAGTAGAGACCAAAGTGTCAGCAAAGAGCTGGGCCTATCATCCCCCCTTAGCCATGGTTTAGCATTTGAGGCTGGAGAAAAAAATCCCACTGCATTACAACAGCAGGTCCCCCAATATAGGCAGGGTGAAGAAAAGAGTCTTGAAAATACCTTCCAAGTCCATGGGGCCATAAACAAGCAAAGCCCAAAAGCAACGCCATCCCCAAAAGTTAAATCATTATCACTGCACATCCTGCAGAGTGCTGGGGTGGCACCAGGTGTCATGTCACATCTGCAATATAAAAAAGCAAGTCAGAACTCCATATGGGAATAAACAAACTGGTGATTTCTCCACAGGAAACAGCCTCCCTGTACCAAGTGTCATAAAAGCTGGTACAGAGCTCCAGGGAGATAGTTGTCATTAAAATACTCTAAAAAAAGATTACAGCAGAACTAACAGGAATGACATGCAGGCAACTTATTGACTTTTATTCCTCATGTCTGTAACTATTTCTGTGGTCCATAGAATATGAGAAAAAATGAACAGATTTGGCCCAAAACACAGAAGACTGCTTTGTCCAAATACGAGGTGGGAAGGATCTAGTGAAACTTTTAAAGAATTTCCCCTTCAGGATATGCCAAGGATATGACATGGCTTTGGAGGAACAGAGGTGCTGTCACAGGATCTGCAGTATTCCCTCCCTTGCTGAAGATGCTGAAGGGTGGCAAAAATGTCACTTGTGAGCAGCCCAGTGTGCAGCCCATCCTCCTGATAAGTGTGGAGCTTTGTACACAGGCAGGGCCAAAAATTCCGAAGAAAAGTTACCACAGGTCAAACAAATGAATAGCATAACCACATACAAGGCATAACTTGTGTATTTAAGATTTAACAGGCTAATTCATAGCTGAATATGTCCATGATGCAGCTTTTGCCTAGAACAAGGGTAAAATGTATTCAAATCATTCCTCGTAAAGGGATATGAGATACACAGGAGCACTGACAGAACTGAGGATGTTCAGTGGCCAAATTCCTCTCTCATGCAATTCTACCCATCTACCCCTGAAAGATGTTACTCTTTTGTCTGTTTACCATGGCAAAGTCTCAAGGGGCCAACACAAAATTCCCCATCATTATCCAAGGACAGAGCACCCCGAAAACAACATCATCTTTCTGAAGGTCACACAGGCATGTTTTCACAATGGTCTTGATCAGAGCTTCTCAGACACCTCCCTACAGGCTCTGAAAACCATCCCAGAGGAAAGGGGATGATGGAGTCCCTACAGATGAGGCCAGTGTGAGCAGGACACAGTTCCCATGCCAGGAGCGTGCTCAGCACCTTGCTTGCATTTCAAATCAAAGACACAGACCAGCTTCTCAAAATTCCCAGAAGTGAAGGCTGCTGCATCTTCCAAACCTTGAAGGGAAGGGATTAACAAAACCACACTCAAACCAAAGCAGCTCACAAGAGACTTTGGCTGACACAACCCTCTTGATGCTGTTGCCACAACTTTCTCCTGGGTTGGAGCTTCTCCTGCCAAAGCACACACGAGGGCTACCAGGAGGAGCTGCAGTGGGCTTGCAGTTGTCAGGAGACACTGCAAACAGAGCACAAACACTGGGCTGTGCTGGGGATTGGGGAGGCGTCGTTCTTCTCCTCCACGAGATTCCTGGAATTGTTCAGCAGGGAATCCCAGCCTGCATCTGAAGTGGATCCAACTCCCCCAGTTCCCAACCAGTGACCAAGGAGGGCTGCCACCAGTCCTACTCTCTCCTGCCACCTGCACATTCAGCAAAGGTGAGATGAAGATCCTTGTCTACTTCAGTGCAAAGGTCACCATAATTCTTTCCAGTTTAAAAAAAAAACCCAACACAAAACCAACATGCTTCTCTTTAAGAGAAACAGTCAATAGTGGACTAAAGAAAACTCAATGAGGAATTTGGTGGTGATGCTTTTCCAAATCAAAATAGTTTCGCAATGGAGGACTCAATGCCAAATATTTCAAAGGCTTTTGTTGACAATTAAGCAGAAAACTGACTCAACTCAATAGTTCAAATGACTTGACAACATTTTTCAGGGAAACAATGAACTGGATGAAAAAAAAAGCAATGAAACTCCTATGTAGAATTTCAATTGTGTGATAAACTCAGACTTAGTGACTTGGTTGGCATGAAGAGATCAGAAAACCATCCATATTCTGCATTTTTTGCTCTATAACCTAACCTTCAGTGTGTCTGTAAGAACTTTATATGAACACACAGGAACAAACATATCCGAAGCAAGATCAAAGAAAAGAAGCAAAGAAGAAAGACATCAAATGCCTTTGTTGCACTGGATCATTGCAATGGAAAATAAAATAATTTGTTTCCCTTTAATTTACATGAAGTATTTTCTGTACAGGCCTGTTAATAATTTAGCTTGATATTAAACAACAGCATTCTTTTCACTGTTTGTCTCCCTATTGTTCTGCCACTTGCAGTAATTTAAAACAACCCAGAAAAATCACAGACAGATGCATTGTGCAGAGGACAGATGTGCTGACCTACACAGCACTTTAACAGCTACGCCTGCAAAGTGTGTTTATGTTCTTTTCTTTTTGCTGCATATTAAAGGAAGGTTTTCTTTAAAACATTATCTCAAGAGCTGCAAAATACATCATGGGAGTAGAAAGTGAAGGGATAAATTCTGTGTTATCTGATTCCTTTTACTGCTTATTTCTCCCCTCTTTTCCTTGGCTTCGGTGCGAGGAACAGGTTCCATCCCGCCAGAGCAACCAGAATAAAACTGACATTTTATGAGTGGAAACAGTCCAAGGATGGTGGCTTATGCTCTTAACAGCCTGACATCTCAACCCCTGAAAGCAGCAGTGGTGCTGCTTCCAGTGGCTGCAGAACACCTTAAAAAGCAGCACAAACTGACAATGAAAATAAACTACGGTTGCCGCACTGCTGGAGTCTGGCAGCCCTTAACAAATACAGCAGCGTCTGGGTGTTAAAATACATAAATCTGTCATCATTACCAGGCTAAGGGGTCGTCATTCTATTCTCAAAATAAAAGAACTGTGCATAATCAGTAGGGCAGGGAGTTCAGAACAAAGTACGCCTTTTACAAACTCTCAACTGCTGATAGATGGATGTTTGCAAGGGACTTAATGTCTTTAACAGGGTACGTTTAAGAAGGAGTGTAGGTTTCAGAACTCCTGGGATTAGTACTTTTTTTTTCCCCTCTTCTTTTCCAATTTTATTGCCAAGAAGTGTATAATGTAAACACTCAGGTCTTCTGACTATGAAACCCACATTATTATAAAGAAGGAAGAATTAAAGCCTTCTAGCACAATGATATTATTCACGAAGGACAACACAGAATATGTGCCTCCTCTCATCGAACAAAAATAAATTGGATTTTAAGATAGGTCTGTACACTAATTTTCAGCAGTTTTGTTGATTTTTATTTCCCTTTTTTCATCTTTTTCTTAATGTGGATGCCAAAGACAGCACAGGAAAGGCAGAGAACCAGACCCTACAGGAATGTAAAAATACAGCTCCGCAGCAACCATACATTTTAACAGGCAACATACCTACATGCATGGACCAAGAGGCAGCATGTGAGCAATTGGTGCTGTGTACGTGCACTTACACATAAAAAAGCAGTCTCCAAAAACAACATTCAAGCTACACATTATAAACTGGTCCAACTTGGCACTGCTCACTCTATAATAAATATTCTTCACTGTGCTTTAATTTACAAGTGTGCCTTTTGGGTATTTCTGAGTTAACTGATACCAAAGGGAAAAATTGGCTAAAACCCCACTATCTGTGGTATTTAGTGTGCAAACTGAGGACAGCAGAGCTGTGTGGTGGTACAAGGGAATGGGGCATGGTGCTCTGGCACAGACCTCCTGGAGACACTGTGCCCATGAAGCTCAACTCAGCTTCAGTGGTCCTCTGAGTCCAGTGAGGCCATGCTAAATCCTTCACTCCCAGCTTTCAGCAAGAAGCAGAGGGAGGAGCACAACTTCCAAGCAAAAACTGTCAGGAAGAGGGGAGGACAGCAGTAGTTGTAGGGAAGTTAACAGAAAGACCTGCTGCTTAGACAAGATAAGTCATCTTGGATGCTTGGCAAGGCGGCAGATATCTCAAAGCTGCTGATGCCCAGGCCTGCAATTAGCCTGATGGCTTCTCATTACTTGGGGTGCTAGTAATTAAAAGACTCCTAACTACTATTCTGCAGTCACAGCAAACCTTGACTGGGAATCTAGACCACCTTTGGAAAGCCTGCCTTCCACACACATACAGATCACCTGCTTGGAGCAGGGACTGCCTTGGCTTTACTCAGGAACACAGCTATTTCTCAGAATTGTGGATATGCAGATGTGGACAAATCTCTGGCTGAGTACATCAGCACTGCACTGTCAACAGAGAAATTCCACCCACTACCCATATGGAGGATTGCACCAAGACAGCTCTGATTAATAAAATCAGAGGCAAGAGATGTTTTTAGCCTCAGACAAACTGACGAGAAAAACCCAACAAGAACACCACAAACTCGCTGGGATCAGAGGCTCCTTCTATTAATATCATTTAACAGAAGGAAGCCATAAATTGCTCAGATCAAACACAGTTTTTATGTCAGCCTGCCTGGTATTGTGTGTTGCTTTCATTCCCAAACAATATTCATGCAGCAAGCAGAGCTGCAGCTTGCTATTTGCACGGGTGTAGCAGCCACTACACACTCCAAAGCATCTGCAAAGGATTGTGGGCTAAATGCATCCATATGTCCTGCATGCCTGGGATTTACACTGGCTGCAGCTCTGGTTTGCCACAGTCTGCCACAGGATGGAGTATGGGGGGAAATTATATATCCATACATATATGTATGAATTTCATGCTTACATCCATGGAAAAAAAAATCTTTTCATTTCCTTTAAATTGTGAACAGGTGTTGTCACCTTCTTAACTTGGCTTCTATGTTACAGCTTCACAAAGGGAAAAAAGAGATCTACCCAAAACAGTGAGGCTTTTGTTAGCCAGAACATGATGTATTGATAAGCATATTGTAAAGTTTGTTATAAAATCAAATGAAACTAATAAAACCGAACAAAGATCTTGTAAAAACTGTGGACATTATACAGCATTAGCACTGAGCTACATAATAGATCTGGACTTGGAAGAAACAAAACTGCTGCCCAGTTGTGGTACTTTCCAGCCTTTTACAAACCGTTCACCAAGACCATCAGTCAAACCACTCAGTGTTACATTTTTGATCAGTCATTTTTAGGATAGTTACAGCTAATACTGGCACTCACATCATCACCTCTTTATGGAGCAAGCTTTTCAAGAACAAATTGGTATGGGCTGTTGTGACACCAGTCTAGTGCAGCACTCACCAAAATGATGAAAACTAGTGGAATTGTTTCCCTGTAGCAATCCAGCAATAGTCACACCTTTTCATTTTGGCATATTTCTTTCTCCTCCTCTCCTCTCCCAGGACAGAGAGGAGTCCTGTAAAACTCCCTGAGTTTTACAGGACTCAACATGCTGTACATATTGGACAGGGACTTTGTTGGATTCTGAGTTGGATCTCTCAAATGAGAAAGAAGAAAGAACCCCCTGAAATCCAGACAAATGAATCACAAATTAATCAAATCACAAATGATTGTTTTTAGATTTCTGTTCACATGCTTGTGCTGTCCCTGAGAAGCACCAAGCTTGGTCAGGGTGTGTGTCTTTATGCCTACACTAATAAACACTGAGAAGGAAGAGCCCTTTTTGGGTGAGAGCATCATTAGTCAATGATGAGTCACTTCCAGTGGAAAAGGAGCTTCACTTCCAAGTGAACAGCTTTTAGCTATGAGTTTGCACCAAAACATGAAAATACTCACAGTTCACTAACTCCTCTACTCACTGGTACCCATACATGCCCATTTCCAGTCTCTTCCCACAGGCTGGCATGCAGGATTCCCTCACCTGGCAACACCAGTAAGGCAGCTCTTGTTAAGAACCAAAACCCTACCTACACCTCCTCAGAGGGTGACATGGTGGCACCTCACCACATGCTGACAAGAAGTCCTTATGCAATTATTCCAGTGGCTGGGTCTTGGGAAGGTTCCCCTCTTCTGCCCAGCTCCCAAAGGCCCACACCAATCTGAGCTTTAATTAGCAGCACAACCATTACTAAGTATCAGTGGCTACGGCCAGATCCTCATCTGGTGTTAATCACCCTGCGTGTGCACAGCAGGCCACCAACATAGACCCAGCTGCTGGATTGGGGCCTTAACAAATTAAACACGAGCTTTGTAACTGTTTATTGTCACAAGGAACTCTTCATTTCCATATAACGACTGACTAATCATCATCAGCCATGATTATATGCCCTGTGATTGTGTTAATGGTCCCACACTGGATGGACTGCCCTTTGCACTTCATATTGAAGTAAATGCACTAAAGACATTTTGCTAACTCCACACCATGATCAGCACAGGCTACACCACCTTGTTCTCAAATGCAAATCCTGCATATTTTTTCCCTTTATTTTTGAAGTGTTGACTCATTTCAATTTTTGCTTAGCATTAGCAGACCCTTGGAGCACACATTGCTGACTCAGTGTTGATTCACATCTTCTTGCTGAGCACATCTCTCTCCGGTCCCCAGAGCTTCTTAAGAGGCCAAAACCCAAACATAAATGAATTTGTCATGCTTTTCCAAGATGGCTGGTAGCACCTGACTCTGGGCTAGAAATGTTTTCTCAGCTTTTGCACTGTAAATGAGTTCTGCGACACGGATTGATGACTTCATTGCAGAAATGTAATGCAAACCATGTTTTACTGTACTTGATTTTTTTCACACAGTGTTTTCTACTACTACAAGCAGAAAAAAGAATGTAAGAATAAATATCCATTCAGACAAAGCCATGAATTTTTTCAGGATACTTATGCTGACTGTTTAAAAAAAATGGTTATTTTAATGCAAATTTTTCACACATGCCTGTTATCAAAGAGAGCTGTCTTTGGACAAGCTGTAAAAAAGCATAAAATAGCAGTTGGCTCAGCAGGAAAAAGCTACTTTAAAGATAAATCATCTCATGTCAGGGCAGATTCTTGAAGTAATCAATTGCAATAGACAGATAGCAGACATTTAACAGCAAATTTGATTTGTCTGAAAGTGAGATGTAGCTCAAATTCTGAACAGCCCATCAGCAGTTTAAGACAACAAGCTCTTCATCCTGCTCTCTGCATCAAGACTTTACTACTCTACAGCCCAAATGGGGCCAAGTGGCTGGGTCCCTCAGAGGGTCAGGCACCAGAGTGGGATATGAACTGGATAGATGATGGATTCTTCACCAAAATATTCCTCAAAACAAAACAAAACCAAACCCAAAGAACAAAATAAACAACTGCAGCAGTCAGAGATATAGGGCAAGAAAAAGAAATTCAGGAGCTGTTTCTTAGACTTAAATGTTGATTATTTTTTGTGCTGAGGCACCCAAGCAAGATGGGTCCTTGGCAGTTTACAAACACCAAGTGAAGCAAGAAGGTGAAAGTCCCAAACCAGCTCTTGTTGCTGCCTTTTTTTTTTCTTTGCTATAGAAAGCAGTAAGAAACATGGATGTAGATGTGAAAATAGAGACAGTTTGATCTTTCATCACCTAGTTGAGCAACTGATGCAAAAAGTATTTACTGGCAGCACCTGTAGCAATAGCCCCACATGTTGTAATGCTGGCACACCTTGCAGGATTTGGCCCACAACACTTCTGTAAGTGAAAAGTCCTCTGTGTTGTGTATTAGTGAAAGAGGTCATTATGTTACAGCATAAATATTTACCTATAGTCTTTCCTACAGCTGTTCACAAACAATTTTCCCTTCAGAGAATGTCCAGACTCCTGGAACTCGGGATACTGTTTATTATTGCAGAGAGAGCAGTGATGGAGGTCCTCCAGCATTTCCATGTTAGAATACTTTGTTTTCTCACTTATTTTTGAGTCAGGAAAATCTCACCCATTTGGGCTAAGTTTTCCCAGGGAGGGCCTGATGGCTGGAGTGTGGCTCCATGTGTGCAAACTCACAGTTTGGCCAAGCTGGCCACAGCTCGACGGAGGCTTCAGTTACACCACCACCTGCTATTTTTTTTCTGTAGAACATTCTCCCCTTCAGCACACAAGGTGGACAGTTTTCAAATAAGGAGTAGCTATTCAGCACTTTCTTTCTTCCTCTTTGGCCTTAGGTTTCCTCTTAGAGCACACTGGCAAGGAATTTTTTAATTACGCAGTAAAGAAACCGCAGGTTTCAACCAACCATCTATAAATTAAATAAAATTACTCTTCACACCTTTAGAATTAATTAAGTTGAAGAAAAAAAGATAAAATTTCATGGGCATCATTGTAAATATAATTTTTGAGGAAGATATAGCACATTTGTTTTGATGAGCCACACATAATTCTCCAAAATAAGGAACCATTGTACTTAATAACTGCAATGTAATTAAATAGTGATTAAAGTTCCTCTTCCAGCATTTGTAAATCCGTCTGCAGTGTAATTGGCATCCCAAATCTTGTGGTGAGCCACAAAAACTATTAAGGATAGCTAAGAGAGGAAATTGTAGTTTTGACTTATATTGGTAATCTGCTTTTACTGGCTTACATTTCATGCAGGGCTGTATTAGAACAGGATTCCTTGGATCTCTGGGATCCAGGCCCTGCAGTCTGAGAAGATGGGGAAATAAGCAGGGCAGAAACCAATTGCTACCATCTGGGTTGGCAAAGCCTTTGTTTGAGAATGAAGATCAAAACCCTAGAATAAGAGAAGATTCACTTCCAAAAGAGCAGCTAGGAAGATGCAAGATTAGGAGGAAAAGACTTAAGTATGTGTTATGAAGTAGGAATAGTCTTTTAGGGAGAGATTTAAGAGGTTTAGACTCAACTCTGAGCCTCAGCTCCTATTTTATGTGGTCTTGGCCTAATCACCTGGTCTCTCTTTATCTGAGTTGCCATCTGTAAAATCACTGTGATCCATCTCATCTGCACTTTTAGACTGAGAGGTTCTCCAGCCAGGCAAGCTGTAGTCCTGTCTCCAGACATGCAGAGGCACACCTAAGTCTGCTCTGCTCGTGCACTGAGCTGGCTGGTTGCAAGCAAGATCTGTCCTGAAGCCACAAAGGGACATTCAAACAGTCTTATAGCTGAATTAAAACATCTCACAGAGTCCAGCCAGGGAGCTCATCTCTGCCACGTCTGCTGGACCCACCAGTGTTGGAGGATCCACTGACCTTTTTATTCCTTTGTACAATGTCCCAGATTTCTGCTGGTTCTCTGTACTATTATGGAATACAGTGGCTAGTAAAAGTGAAGATTAGGAAGAGTTAAATAGCACTAAAAGCAGGCAGAGAGGTTGGATACCACTGAATTTAGTCACAGCTCTCTGTAGGATTTGAGTAAACCATCCCCTTATTCTGCTGCAGCCTCCATGTAAATAACACAGGGGTGACATTTCCTCATGGGCCAGTGGCGTGGCAGAGATCAGAGTTATAACTCCAAAACCTTTCAATCAGCTACTGAATATTTTCCAGATATTATTGATTAAATTTCCAAAATGCTCTCATGTCAACATGAATTATACTCTTTTAAGTCCTAGTGTTTCATGAATCATTTAATGCTTTTCTAGATCTAATATCTTAACCACCTTGCCCATGTCTGACACCTGTGTGGTTTTACTTGTTTGGTGTTAGCAGTAAAGCTGAAATAAGAGGGGTTTTTCTCCTTTGAAGGAGTGGGAAAATAGAGAAGCCATATGGCTCAAAAAGCCTAATGAAGTTTTGTGCTTTCCAGAGCACAAACAAAACAGCTCCATCAATTTGATCTTTGTCATCAAAACTGACATGCAGTTGGTTTTAAAACACTGCCTCCTTCTCGAAAACCAACAAGGGATTGATTTTCTCTCAACCAAAAGTATTTTCACCAAGACGAACACGAGCATCTGGTCATTGCATTAAATGTCTGGGTCCTTTGAAAGAGTAAGTCAGTGATACCTTGTGTTTACTTGCAGAGCTTGACAAGAAAGACACAAGGGGAACATTTGTTTTCAGAGGAAACTGCTCCAGTGAAAAGCAATCGGTTTGAAACGCTACATGAACACAACTGCACCACCAGAGACAGGGGACGTAAGTAATCCATCAAACATGGTCTGAGCAACAAGAATGCACAAGGGCACACTGTGAGATGAGGAAAGAAGGTGCAAAATATGAGAAGTACTTGGTTTAGCCAATGCTTACAACAAGGATGCATGGAAATGAATGACACTTCAGCCCATGTGTCTGACACAGATTTAGGTTAAAGTTACCCTTTTCTTGGCACTTGGGGATCAATATTTGTTTGCATAGGGCTCAATCTCACACCCACAGAGGCCAGTGGGAGCTTGCCATTTCCTTCCATAGATGTCTGATGAGGCTCTAAATAACTAGTGTTTCTGCCCAGGGTTTTTCAGTGCCAAATATAATGAATACTATTGTTCTTAACACAATTACATTTGATAATCCAATTTCCCTGTGCAACTGAATCAGAGTTTTTGTCCCAATCTTTCCTGAATTCTAGTCCAACTTTTACCCTGTTCCTCCCAGCTTTTTGTTTTCATTTGCTTCTGTTGTGCTACCAAGAATAGGTACAGTCTTCTTTGACATACAGATACCTTGATGCCTCTACCTTGGAATAATGGGATCTGGCTTGAGCTTTATAGAAGATAGAGGATGACACAAGAGCTCAAAGACTTTGGCAATTTCCACATACTGCAAAAGCACAAGCTGGACCAAAGCAGTCTCGTATAGCCTTCATTTCTCCATAGCAAAGAGTCTGGAAAGCACATGCAAAAGGAGTCTGTATAGACATGACTCTGTAAGACTATTTCCACTTCACCCTGTTTGTTCAGTGTAGCACAGAGAAGTGGATGAATCTGGTTAAGAAAGAGGTGAACAAGGAAAACCAAATCCTCAAACTACATAAACTGTAAGATGACTTTTGCAGCTCTATCTTACTGATGCTACAGGAGTCACCAAAGGGTTTCCTGCATACAATGCTAGAGGAGTCACCAAAGGGTTTCCTGCACAGAAGCATCTCTTTCCAGATAGGATAATTACATTCTGGTCCCTTTCTTATACTGGCTGTGCAGCAAAGTGTATTCTCCAAGAATTGCCCTCTTATCAGGTGATAATCCTCCATCAAGCAGCACCAAGAGTCTGCTACATGCCCTGAGCCCACAGCAGTTTCCCCTCCTGCTGCAAACAGGAAAAAGGAGAAATAGAACAAAACCAGGCCAAGAGCCAGCCAGTAGGCAGCTGGAACCTGCCCTAAACTCTGTCCTCACTTCCACCATCTCAGACAAACAGAACTTTGTAGACCAGATGCTCAGGATGCTGATCAGGCAAAAGGTGAGCAAGATATCTGGTCTCACCCCCTGCTCTGTAACCCTCCCCTTGGCTCCCTCAATATCCTCTGGCACATTGATTTACACCCAGCTCTTTTCCTTCTCCCAGCCAAGCACCAATGGGCACATTTCTGTGGCAGCCTCTGCAGAGGAATCTCTGATTACCCAGAGAAATGTCTTTGGGAGTCTTTGGGAATGCTCAGCCCAGCAAGTGGCCCCAAAATCTCACTGCTGGGCCAAGCAAGCCTTTTGAAAATGGTCAAAAGCATTGCCAGTGAATCCACTGTCACTGAGACAGCATCTGAAGCTTTTTTAATCCTGCCTCCACCAAGAAGATTTCTCAGGAGCCAATCATCCCTGGGTTACATGCCAGCTCAGAGCTTTGTTTCAACCCAAATGTTATTATTCCTGAAGACACCGTGCTTTACAACAGCTCAGCACACGGATCTCCCCGCTGTGTGTTTTCATATGGGTGCTCCAACATTTGTTTTGAGAGCTCTCCTGTTCCAACAGCAAACATAAAGATCAGTGTGACCTCTCCTTATCACACAGCCTTTCCTGTGTGGAATTCATTGTGATCTGGACCCCAGTGGCTATTGCATCATTTCTGTTTATGTGTAACCTCTGGCACTCTGCAATCTTATCTGCCTATAGCCAGCTGCAGCAGAAGATGCGCAGCAGCACAGCCAGCTCTGGCAATCCTCAAACACTGCAAGGGGCCAGCTAAGAGTGGAGGTCAGTGAATGATTAGCAAAGCAAATCTGCAATCACTGACAGCTACATGGAAATCAGCTCCCTGTCTGTGGCCCCAGAGCAGGTGAGGCCTGGCTTAGCCCAGCTCCACTCACCGATGACGATGAGGGTGTAGTTCACGTTGGTGCTGCCGAAGCCGTTGGTGGCTTTGCAGATGTAGGTCCCCGCATCTTCACTCTCCACCTCCTTGATTTTCAGCCCTTGCTGGAGGATTCTGAACCTCGTCCAGCCGCTGTGGATTGTCCGTCCGTCCTTCATCCACATGGTGAGGGGCGGGGGGTCGCCTTCCACCGGGCACAGGAGCTTGATGGTCCTGCCCAGCCTCACGGACTGGCGGTGAATCACTTTATCTGCGATCCTTGGGGGGCCTAGGAAAGAACAGAGACAGGAACAGCTGTTACAGCTTTTGCCAGTGACACAGCACTGATTCAAAGGCGAGTCATCAATCCGGCCATTACACTGACTGCTACACAGAATAAGAGGTGCTTACCAAAAAAATCACTTACAACCAAGGCTGAAAATATCAGCAATTACAGAGGGATACAGCAAGACCTGAAGCTGTAGCCTTGCCAGCAGCAGCTCACACTAACCCACCAGGGAAGCCTGGTTCTGAGGCTCTATTACTTTTCCAAAATTTCCAGCATTCTCCTGTCACAAGAAGGAGCCCAACACACAAACTGTTCTGATGTATTTGGTAAAGAAGCTGTAGTTGTTTTAAACTTAACATCTATCCTGAAGGCAAAATTAGTAACAGGATTGGTACTTACAATTAGTAACAGGATTGGTACTTACAACAAAACTGCCCCACACCCCCCAAATGTTTTAATTCTTTCATGTTGTGTGTACAGTAATTCCCTTTAATAGTCACCAGATGGGCTTTATCTGAGACACATAAGCCTGCAATGGTTGAACACAGAACATTCATTGGGTAGTGCTTCAATAAAAGACACAGCTCAGTCTGACACGTTGACATTGCTTATAGTCCAAAAGAGGATATTTTTCTAAATTTCCTTAGCAACCCTGCCAGTTTGACCTACCTGACAAATATTTACTCTTTGTAAAAGGTGATAATTTCATACAAAAGAGAGTGTCCCTGGAACGTCAGAGTAAAAACACTGCCACATGATAACAGGATGCACTTGGACAGGCCAACAATGAGAAAAAAGAAGTGATAAAGACTCCAACAGTGGGAATGCTCCCATAGCTGAATTCCAACTGAAATTCCTTCCAAAGGCTATGAAAAGTTGAGAGTCTTTTTTCTGCATCTGCCTCTTCTGCCTTTTCATTAATTGCACAAGTTCTCTACAGAGATTGCAATAGCAGAGCTCTTCCCAGAATAGTCTATTAATGGGTGTGATAATAAGTGCCCTGGTCTTGCACAAGGACAAAATGTTTTGCTAAGGATTGCTGATGCTGAGTTGCACCCAAAACCCACAAGATGTTTGTGGGACTTGGAACTGTTCCCTCATATTTTACTCCTGTTCCTAGTGTTTTGCAGGATTGGACCCACAGGGGATAAACTACAGAGCTCATATTTGCACTTCCTCATGACTAATTCCTATTATTCCAAAGTCTGCCCGATTTTTCCTCAGCAGACTGAGGCAGTACATGCAGTCCAGCTCCTGGATGACTCCAGAGCTGCTGTTGCAGAGTTACTCATGTAGAATCGCACCCATGAATTTTGCAGCTTTGCTGGTGAAAAGAAATGCTGCTCAAGCTGAGAACAAAGTGGTGAACCAGCTTGAAACTTATTAAAGAGTTTAACTAAGAGGCTGGTTAAATCAATGGGTCTTAGACACACTCAGATTCTGATGAACTCCTAATGACCCAAAGTAAGGACCTTGAGAGCACTTATTCTGAAAAAGTCAGAGATAACAAAGATAACAAAGAAGGCAAAGATAACAGCCACCCCTTCACATCTTCTGCAGTCACCTGTGGGACAGCATCTCAGAGGTGATGGTATCCTCACATACTCCAAGGAAACTGGCAAAACACCATGAGAAATCCTGCCTGTCCAGGTGTTTCTAAAAATTTCCAACCACCCTTATGTTCTTCATTTTGTGAGGTTTCCAACCATCTCTGTGGATGGAGAGATAATCTCAAGACCTTTTGAATGCTGGTCTGACACAAATTGCATTGCTGAATATTTTAAAATGAAAATCCACCCATGAAGAGGGGCTATGTGTGTTGTCTTGATAAGGCAGAAATCACCAACACTGGGTGAAAATCCACTCCCAAATTCTGTTACATTTCCCTACATGGTGCCCTCACTCAATGCAAAGGAGCTGAAACGCCCAGACAAGTGCACAGACTTGTCGAAATTCTGGGCTGGCCCTTGGAGAAGTTCTTTCTGACTCAGAGCTCTATCAAACCAAGTCAAACTTTAAGAGTAGTTTCACTGCAACCTGCTTGTGAGCCAAGACACCACTTCATGCATATTCAAATGACAAAAACAGATCTATAATTAGTACTGGAAAAAAAAAATGTTTGGTCAGGGCAAGCAGGGACAGGAGAGAGAGCACTCTCCTCCCAGCTTGGAAGGCTGCTGTAGGCTCCTTCAAAATCCCTTTCCTTCCGACATTCATGTTGACTCCTGATGAATTTTGAGACCTGGAGGAATCAGATAGTTTCCCAGTCACGTCATGAGCTTCTCTGGGGCAGCCTGCACAAGCGGCGCTCCTGATGGCACCAGAGTTGCCTCTGGATCTGTCACATGTTTGGGTCAGTGGTAAGCTTGGTCCTCCTAAATGCCATTTTCCTTTGACTGACCTTTCATTCTGAGGGATTGTTGGATCAGTCCCTGTCACAGGATCTATCTGCAGACCTTTATGACATTTAGAAAAGGGTGCGTTTCTTAGAGCCATTCTGCCTAAAAACATTACTGCAGCTCTTCATTAGCTCCTCCAGCAGCTCTCTCAGGAACAGGAATAAAACCCCTCACTCTGTTTTCCTGCTGTGAATTTTGCCAGATACAGCATGCACTTCTCAGCAGTGTACAGGTCTAGGACAAAGATGATAAGGCCTTGTTTCTGTTCATTTACTGCTGTAAGTATTTCCATTTCCATCTCCATTTCCATTTCCATTTCCATTTCCATTTCCATTTCCATTTCCATTTCCATTTCCATTTCCATTTCCATTCCACCTATCATCTTTGCATTAATGACTTTCTGCTCAAGCAGTACTCTCTGGAATCAGTGTTCTGATGTAAATATCAAGCACCATGATAATTATTACAATATTGCAATTTACTACTGTGTTTACAATGATCCACAATATAATTCAGCACCTTCACATATGCCAGAGGTTTCAGACACCCTGGCAAGCCAATGGAAGCTGGACCTCCTCAAGCTGGGCTACAGCAAGAATAAAATATTGATATCATCACGGATGTCTGTCCCTCTTTCTCATGTACAGGCATTCATTGGGTCTTATTTCACTACATATCTGTAGAGCCCTGCCTTGGGACTGCAACAGTGACAGGTGAATGCTTTTCAAGTCAAGACACACTTTGGCACATCTCCCCACTCTGCACCATCAGAGGCATCAGGGGAGGCAGCAGAGAGGGGTAAGTTTGTTTTGAAAAAAGGCCCTTCTCCAATATCCTCTGGGCAGCGGGTGCTACTGACACAGAGCTGCCTCACACACTGTCTAGGCAAAAACATCTTCCCCCTCTGAATCCAGATATAAGGCTGCTCAGCACCACCCAGGTTCTCTTGGAAATTAATGTCCAAGGTTTCTCTATAGCAGTTCCATCTCCTGCTGCATAAGCAGAGCAAAAAGATGTAGTAAAAGCATGCTGACCCCACCAATGTCCTGTGTGCAGCACTGCTACTGACAGGAGCTCCCCACCTTCCAGAACTGGCCTGTAATACGCCAGGGGGTGGCCAGGAGAGCAGAGTGCCCAGTTAGCCCTCCCAAGGCGCTGATTTGGGAGTGTCCCTGGTGTGTGACCCTGCAGGGCTGGGGCACGTGCGTGCTCACAGCTGAGTGTGGCGGTGTGGGAGCACAGCCCAGGACACGGGCCCTGCAGGCTGGATACATATCTACAGCTGCTTAGCAAGGCAAAATCCCAGGAAAGCACCTGCTGCTTCATCTACAGCTGCCAGGGAGGTAAAAACAGGCAGAACTCTGGCTCTGACTGACTTCCCATCCCTCGCTGCTGCCGCCACCGTCGGTCCCGTGCTCTAAGGCAGCATTGAAAGGAAGATGAAATTACTGCTCAAGCAGCCAGTGTCACCATCTCTGCTGTCCTGGACTCCAGCTTTGTGTTGTGTGTGAGCAGAAATGCTCTAATTGAGTGCCATACTCTATACCTGCTCACTATAGCACTGCTCTTGCCTTGTTTGTGGGCAAGGCGACACCCCAAGAACTGGAGAGCAACACCAAAAGGGATAGTTCTGAAACATGAAAACATTTCATTAAACCAGACTGTTAAAACAATGACTTCATATATTTACCAACACAAAATTAATGCTAATATATATCATCTCTCTGGCTAGGGGGGAATGAATCCTGTCAACTGCCATGTGCCTGCACTCACGGGCCAAAGCTCCAGACTGGATCCTTTCCAGGTAGAGAAGCAGAGAGCAAGTGCCCTCTGGCCCTGAGTGTAAATCCTGGAGGAGTCCCTACACTGTGCTCTCCCCAATTTCTTAGCCATTAGGCAGTGACTCTTGGAAACATCAGCCTTTTTTAAGTGCTGAGAATCTCCAATCTGTGATAGTCCTGGACACAGCAATTACTTCCTGCAGCATTTTTTCATGGGATATGGGAGAAGGACATGCAAACAAGGACCCAGGTAGATATTACATCCAAGACTTTTAGGCATTTCTGTAGTCAGGAAGGGAGAGGGAACTCTTGCAGTTTTCCACCAGGCAAGGACAGCTCTCTATGGCCACAGGGCACTGCTTTTAAGCCCCAGCACAGTGGAGAGGGCGCAGCTGATTCTACAGTCTATCTGAACAGAAGGAGCTTGCTCAGAAAATTAAGCCCCACCTCAACACAAGCCCAGTGGGGGCAGGTTTTCCTAAGTCCCTCTTGCCCTCAACCCAATAATTTGAGAGAATATTTTTTTAATACTCTGGCTGAGGGAGAAGGGTGGGATTTGACATCTGCGGATGTGACTTGGGAAGAAGTGATGAGAATGCAGCTGCCTCCCCCCGTGCTTCGTTGTTATTCTTTCTCCAAACACAAACTAAATATAACTTTGCCCCATAACATTCAAATCATTTTAGTTACTAGCAGGGATCATGCCTGGAGTTCCAAGGGCCAGGGTGCAATCAGGCTTAAAATATAATTTAAACAATCCAGAACCTACATTTTCCACCAAGTTATTTTCTTGCTTGTAGTTTCCCCATCTGCAAATACATATAAACACAACCAGAAAGAAACCAACAAGCTCAGCTAGATGCCAAATTTTCTGTTCAAGATCATATAAACCCAGTCAAACATTAACAAGGAAATGCCATGATCACCTCATTTGTTTTAAATATTTCTGCTCATATACATGCAGACAAGTGTGCAGATTTATTTGCCTCATTTACGAATACAAGCAACTGGAATCCCCATTCTGTTCCATTATATAAAAGACAGACCTTACACCTGTCTTGCTGAACAGCTGGGCAATTTTCAATTTATATCCACTATCCTACACCACAGAAAAGCCCCACTTGCTGCTCTGCTGCTGACACTGCTTTACTAGCATTCCTGCTCTCCTTCCCAGTGCCTTGGGAAGGGATAGTAGTTGCCATTTCTTGGCAAAAGGAATTATGTAAAACCCAAGAAAGCCTGTTTGCTTTAGCAAATAGCTATTTCCAGGAAGCAGCAAAAACAACTTCTAGAAGTGTATTTAAGACACAACAGTGGAATAGCCTGGAGCTTCCTGTCCATATTTCTCACAGTCAAAAACACACACACATGTAATTATATTTTCCTGGGCTGCATTGCAAAGTTCATGCACTCATTCAACTCATACATGTAGTAAACATGATTTACAGCTCTGTGTGAAAACCCTCTAAATATATGGTGTTTTGATAGTGACTCAAACCCAGCACTATAATTTAGTAACACCTAACAGTGAAAGCTAAATGATTTCCCACTCCACATTCCTAACTTTCCATGAACCCCTTTTTACTGCTAACCTGGGGAGGAGATACTGCTTCTACAATTGTTTGGACTTAGCCTTGCTATTCCTTCCACTAAACTGCACACTAATATCAAGCTTCACATATGGTGAACGCACCAGCACTGACCCATGTCCTATGAGACCATTTGCCATCATACAGTTCAAAGTGAACTTTATTAACACATTAAACATAATTACAAAGAGGAAATTCCAAGGAAGGTCAACAAGCCCGGACAGTTTCTTGGAATGGAAAGTAATTTATAATATCCACATACTGTATTGTAAAGTTTATAAAGAAGTTAAATAAGTTTTAAGAGCCCCATGGGTTATGTATATTTTATTATTTAATACCAAACACATTCACTTTCTATGTAGATAAGAGTTCTTTTGAAGTGCTGTGTTAGCAAATTAGCAAAGTCATTTACAATGAAGCACCCAAACAACCCATCAACACATGGAATTAGCATGAGGGGCTGGGCTACCACAGACAGTGTATGTCCTATGAGGAAAATAGAGCTAAGCACAGAAATGTTTCACTGCAACAGTGAGATGAAGGAATTGGACAGAGATTACCAACCAAACTGCTCATTTGGTGTAAGCACAATCTCTTGCACCAAAACTTGAGGCAACATTTGGCCTTCACCATGCTCATCACTGTAAAACCTGAGCTTCCTAAGTCTTTACTGCCAGGGTGGTTCACAGCAAAGTGGATTTCCTTTACCTTTCCCATGCTTCAAAACGTACACAGGCAGCTGGAAAGGACCATCTAAAAGCCATGTTTGAAACACGCATCCAGAGTTGCCTGTCTTGGGGTACCTGCTGCTGCAAAGCTGGGCTGGACACCTCCTGCTTACAACCAGAGTTTAACCCTTTCTACAAGAGTTTAACCCTCTCTGCAAGACCAACATGAGGATTATGCACTCACACTCTCTGCATATCATTATTACCATTATTTGTATTGGCATTCAGGCTGTAATGATGGATCAATGGACAGAGGCCTGGCTCTGCTAGGACAAACTCTACCAAGGAGCAAATCCCACAGGGAAGGCTTTACAAAGCAGTGTTGGGAACAGTTTCAATCAAGAGGAGTAGGTGTTCCTGAAAGAGAGGAACTCTTGGCTCTCTGCACAGTTGGAAGCCATTACATGGAGAGCAGAACTGATAAAAATGCTTTTTGAGAGAGATAAAAGGATGAATGTGTTGCCCATGTATCCCATTAACTAATGGAATAAGCAGTTCAAAGGACTGGTGAATCCAACATCTTTTCATATTTTCAAAACAAAACAGTTTGCATTTCCAAAAGGTATGTGTTAGCCAAGTAAAGTAGGGGTCAGCGTGGGGGTAACTGGTCCAAATGCTTTGGTATGTGACATGAGGAGATCAGATTAGATGAGCTAATGGGTCCTTCTTGGCTTGAAAACATAGGCGCCCACAGACAAAAACAATGCTTATCAAAAACAATCAAAAGATTAAAGAAAAAACCAACAGCATCTCTGCAGAACAAAGACTCTGAGCGAGGAACACAAAAACACCACAAGTATTTGCTGACCAGCCCCGATGGCTGGTCAGGCTTAGATTTGGAAATCATGGACAGTTTGCAGAAGCAAGCTCCAGGCTTGGGGTGCATGGCTCAGCCCAACAACCTATGGAGAAAACAGCTTTGCAGATCCATTTCACAGCAAGTGAAGTGCCATATCTTCTCTTTCTTCCCTCCCTCTGTGGCAGGAGTTGCTTTGCTGATGAAATGGATATTTATTGATAGCACAAAAAGTACCTGCCATATTTTTACATGAGTAATAACTAGCCCCTTGTGTGAAAGCTGCCAGTAAATTTCCTACTCTAAATGTTCCAAAACTAAGAAAAGTAGAATATCTGGGAACATGTTCCATTTAATTAAGTGCCCTGCATACACATTTCACTGACATTTAATAAAACAGTTATTGTATGTTAAACAATTGGCACTTGATTATTGCTTAGATTTATTAGTTCAACAGTAGATGAGATACGTATCTCTTACGTAGTTTCTAAATCCTTTGAGCACATGTTTTCAATAATCAGTTGGTATTTATTTAACATGAAATTACCATCTTATTAAATTAAATGTGCATGGGTGACATTCAATTTCAATTGTTGCCGAACATTTTTTCAGCAGCAAAAAATAGTAACTTTATCCCTCAGGTTTTGAGGTAGCAAACGCAAAGGAGAGTTAGGATTACTTCAAATTACTTTTGAAGAAACAGACTTCATATGCTGGAAAGTTTCTAGTGTGGAAGAAATGATATTATTTATTGTTTCTCAAGTGCTGCCAGTGGGGTTAGTGTGGGCCAAAGGAGAGGACTAATATTTCTACTCAAATGCTAAAATTATACTGACAGTGCAGTTCAGGTATGCAGCTCAATGGATAATCAGAAAACTTTTTTTAGAGAAGAGATAAGTACAACAAAGGTGTATTGGCACACACATCCTCACAGTCTATCTCTTCCATTCCCATCCAAGAAGGCAAACCCATCTAAAAAATGGCATTCCTAATTTTTTGGGCATTTTTTCAAAAGAAATGGCCTTAAAACGTGGCTTCAAGGTTTTGAAATTAGATTTTTTTTTTTTTTTTATTTTAGCCTCCTATTTCCAGGAAGGACAAACTTCCTAATTCTGGAAGAAAGCTAGAAATCCTCTGGCTTGAGGGAGAATCCAGAACTCAACTGAAATTCCATAGCCCCAATCTGCTCTCTCCAAACCTAACCCAAACCTCCATCATCTCCACCACAGGTCACAGAGGGACCATTCCTGCCAACACAAGACATTTGTTTGGTTCCCATAATCTCTGGGAAAGAATCCAGTCAGGCAGCCCTGAATTACCTTCTGGGTTGGATTTACCCAAATTTTAACATAAATACCATTGTACTATGCCCTTCCAACTGTTTCCCAACCATGCAAATCCTGCTTCACAAGCCCAGTGGATTTTCCAGCCAAATTGCCCACATCTTTAAGACTTTCAGTAAAACAAACCAAACACTCCACAAGACTCACTTTAATTCCCTTTTTTTTTTTTTGTAACAACACTCCCCTTCAAGCCACCAACAGCAACCACATTCCAAATCCCCAGGCTCCAAAGATAGGTGTTTATTTCTGAGACAACCTGCTCTGAGTGTTGTCCCTTTCTTTGTCCCTCCTCCCTGCATGCAGCATTTTGTCACCTATCCATTTGATCTGAACAGCTCCTAGAAAATAGGATGCCCAAGTTCACATTTGGTGACACAGGTTCCCCTTGAACTTTGGTAGTCAATATTTAACCCAGTCTGAGCACTGTGCAGGGTTTAATAAGTAATGAGACATTTCCCTTATGGACAGGAGCTTGTGTGAGCACTGTGCAAGCAGGAAATTGTAAGTGTCATTGTTTATGTCTGCAGGAAAACAGAAACCGCGATGGTTGACTCTGTGCCATACACGGGAACGATGTTTAAGACACAGACCTTTAAATAGCTGGTTTGCCTTCCTGCTAGTCCACAGCAGCAAGTTTTCAGCCATAGGCTGACACAGGAGCCTTTTTCACTTGTATCCAAGGAATTGGTTTTCCTCAAAATAGTCCTAAAAATCTTTTTTACCAGAATTCACTCTAAGGTATAAAAGCGGAAAAGACTTTAAACTCTTCCATCCACTGCTGGCCTTTCCCAATACCCAGGATGGAAAAGGTGTGATTAGTGCACTAAGGACTCAAAAGAAAATCATCTTGAACACTCACTCTCCATCATGAGACACTGCCAAAATATCCCTAAGCCTTCTGCTGTTGGGAAATCAGTGGCAGTGCCCTGCATGGTGAGGCTGCTCTCAGCCCTCCCTTTCCTCTGCCCTCATCCCTGGGGGCTTCTATGTTTGGCCACCACAAAAGCGTGGTAACAACTGTTTGATGGTGACCACAAAGAGATAAACATTGTGGTATTTAAGAACTGGAGATATTTTCAGAGGCTTCTCTAGAACAGAAAGCATTTCCAGCTGAATGGCTGCATAGCAGGCTTGGTATGGAGCCTTTGGCAGAACTGTTTTCCTATGAGAAAATCACATTTTTGTCAAGACACAAGACTTTACCTGGTTTTCTCTTTCAAAGAGTTTTGCCTGGTTTTCTCCCCTTTTCAGCTTGAGAAATATTTTGTGTAATAACTTTGGCCAATCAAATTAAAACCCATGCAAGCAAAAAAGTTGTGATTTTAAAAGTATGTTGATTAAACAATGGTAATATTTTTTTAATTGGTTGTTGTGTTCCTAAAATCTGAAAGCAGTATTGATTTTGGACAGCAATAAACAAAAATATATGTATAAATATAGATACATACATATGTCTGTGTGTATATTTATATATATAACTTGTCTTGCTCTGGAAGAAAAATTAAAAGTAAAAAACAAATCTTGCTCCAAAAGACAAATGCAACACACCTTTAAGACAGCAGCATTTTAAAATCCTGCTTGAAAACATTCACTGTTGCTCTACCAAAACCTCAATGGTAGGTGTGATAGGAGCTAGCTCTTTCTCTCTGAATTAAAACTCTTATCAAAAAGGTCTGCCTTACATATGCCTTCATCAGTGTCTTAATCTGGACCAGAGATGTACTTTAAAATTAATTTTTTGATCTTCACCATCCATTATACTGTGCTTCAGATCATGAAGTTGTTTTGGTGCATATGGACGAAGTTGCTTTTGTATGAAATGGAGCTGCAAGGGGCATTTATTTCTCAGGATCAGACTAAAGCTATTCTGAAGTGAAATACTCTCTGAAATGGGGGTGTCACATCCTCAAAACTGAATGTTTTGCTTTATAGATCCAATCTTCCCAAACCCCACCAGCTGCTAATGCAGACAGTCAGCAACTGCTACCTGGGCCCCTGGGAAAACAAAAGCAGAAGCTGTCCTCTGGCATTTCCATTAATGAGCACTCAATCTACATGACCAGACTGGAGCTGATCCAGAATAAACTCCCAAAATGCCTTTAGCGTGAACATCGCCTCCTCAGCACCAAATATTTCACTTTAAAGATTTGTTCTTGTTGTGCCATTCTACAATCTAGCTTATACTCACCTGGACATCACTTCCAGGAGGGGAAAATACTTGAATGCACTTTAAAATAAAGTTTTCCTAAGGCTGATTCATTGAAAACCTACATTTAAACTCAAGAGACCCCAACTCTCCCACACAGGGAAACTATCACTGAATTCTTATAGCATTCCCATCTGGTTCCTGCTCTTCAGACACTGAAGCACACACTACCTGATGTAAAAACACAATACACTCACTGGGACAGAGGCAAGTGCAGCTTTCTGCATCCTTTCTGCATCTGGGAGAGCTTCAAATGGACCCACTTCCTCTGTCCCTCCTCTGGTTTGCTCACAGCAGGGTTAGTGCACTCTTACCTGGCTTTATTCATTTTACTACCAGGAGAGAGTGAAGGCTTTTTGTTCTGTCAGACTTACTATGTCCAATTGCACCACCTAGGACTGCCAGAGGCTGTGCTGTAAAATCCTGATTCTAAAATCAGATAAAATCAGATTTGCATTTAATCTGGTATGTCCAAAGGTTTGCTGCACCCCTTGCTGCTCACATCATCTGGAGGAAGGTATTCCTCCTATACCTCTATTGCACACCAGTGTGGCATGTGTCAGGATGAATGGTATTAGCAAACCAGCACCTAGTAGTGGGTGTAGTCTGCCAAAATTGAACCATCAAAAACAAATATTTAAAATATAAATCCATTTAGATTCCCCAAACTACAGATTTGGAAATACTCCTTTGCTGAAGATCCCACATCACCTGCCTTTTATCCCTGTACATCTGCATCAGCAGCAAGATGGTGCTAATTATTATTTGATACACAAGCAAACTACCAACCCCTGTTCTTAGCACTGCCTGTTGCTTTACTGGAGCTGCCCAAACCTCAGCAGCTGCAGAGGCACACGGGAGTTTTGTTGGCGTCGACTGCTGCGTGATTTCAAGTGACGCCATTCCGCTGGCGGGCTGCACGCTGGAATGTAACATCAAATCCAGCAGGTAGATAGAGCCACTGGAATATCAATTAATGTGCAATCCTATTACCTCAGTGTCTGGTAATGTGCAGTCTCAGCTACCCTCCTGCAAGCTGAAGGGGAAGAAACTTTGAGAGCACAGGTGCTATCTAGGAAAAGCTGTGCACGGAGAAATATTGTCTCGGCTGCGGAGCTGCCCCACATCCCACGGCGCACGTGCAGGTACCGGCACACGCACGGCACATCAGCTGTCAGCAGGAATTCCTGCCTGCACACTCAAGTGCTGCCACAGCCTGTCTGCCCACCCTGCCCCGGCCCATGCACACCCGAGCAGCTTGTCCACTTGCATAAGCGTTTCTGGGCTTCCCCGTTGACAGAAATAGGTTTTACTGTTCAAGTGACTTGAACTTGTTCTTGAGGGAAGCCACATCAGGAATCACTCCGTGCTGCTCGCTGGCCTTTCTGAGCAAGGAGTCAAGAGGTCAAAACCCAAGGTCAGAGAGCAGCAGACATGCAGGATCCCTTGCTGTACCTGAGGCTGGAGAAATCAGCACATTCCTAATCAGCCGCTAATCCCCTAATCTTTATTGCATGTAAATTCCAACCCCTTTCCAATGTCTGTGCCATGGTATTCTCCAATCTGATTACGGTGAAACCCCATTGGAAGACTCATCGATAAAAGATGGAAATGTGTAAAATCGATTTGCTGTATATCACAAACAGCGCCACAAACCCCTCCGGGGATCAAAGAACTGCCATCAAACAGCAACAAATAGAGGGCTGTTAAAAACACTTCTTATCTAATAGTGGATGTGACTATTCAACAAAAGACAAAATTCACTTCCGAAGGGAGAACAGTGCTGCATTGTTTGACTGACAGTAAAGGATCAGTTCATGACTAAGGCGGAACAGACAATGTAAGAAAGGTCATCATTTAAAGCCAAGCTGTAAAAGTGTGAGGGCAGAAGACAAGAGGGACTAGATACACTCTGACTCACAATTTACTCCACCAACAATCTCAATTTTACTTCCAGAAGGTACAGAAGGAGCGCTATGGGCATGGAACGGCTTCTCAATTATTTTGTCATTTAGCATTTCTCTTGATATGAAGCAATAATCATGGGTAGGGCTGAGCAAAACACTTCCAACTTTTGGTTCTGAGCTCAGTCAAGCTTTGCCTGAAATGGCTCCACCAAGAAAGTCCAGAGCTTTGGTCCACTGGGAACAGCCTGGACTCCATTATTATAAGTACAGTGGCTTTTAGTGTTGAAACAATGAAAATTTGACAATGTTTCTAAAAATAATTTTATTTTTAGAATAAAAAAAAGAGACCTTGGCAGGATCTCACTCTCCTATGTTACTTTCCTATGGTGAATATAAGGGAAACAAAGCCTCCTTCATGTAATTCACCAGAAGTCAGAGAAAAAATACTAAATTAGAAGAGAGCAGAGGCCAATCCAACTCCTGTGTTTCATCCATTGAACGGAGTTTGCCAGAACCCAAAATTTTAATTTTTAAATCTTGTGATATTAGGTGCTTGTTTCTTACTGTCTCTTTTCAGAGGGCATGATCCTGAAGGAGAATCTCCTGTTTATTTAAACATGAAAGAAAATTTGTGACCTTTCGTGATTGTGGGGAATCACTAAATGCTCTGAAAACAGGAAACAAATAAATAAAATCCAATTTGTTGCAACATTCAAACTATTTCAGCCACACTATTGGTTTTTGTGGGGTTTGACCAAGGAGTGTTGAACACACAGGATTAGTAACGCGAGCATTTCCCACGGATGTGCCCCATGTGATTTTTTTTAAGCATCTTTATGACATGCATTAACAAAAGGCTGCACTGGCTATGGGATCCAATAGCTGTAGGATCTGACATGGCTTATGCTCCATTCACTATACAGGAGATTATAAGCAGGTGTCTCTCCTAGAGAAACTGGCACATTACAATCAACAGGAAGCTGGCTCATATTCCCAGATGTTTGTCATTATGGGAAGCAGGGAGATGTTAGGGTCAATAAAACCACGCTGCTACTCTTGCAGCACCTACAGTCCAAGAGGGACTTCAGTAGCTCAGCTCTGCCATTGATAAAAGTTTTACAAGACCTCTGCTCCAAACAGCCCTGAAATCAAAGGTCTGTTTACTTAGCCTTTGCTTGCTGGGCTTTAGGATAGTGCAAGGAAGATCAAAGCAGGGACCTCGTTTAACATGTCCAAGTACACAACCAGCAAGTCTGTTTATGTTGGATTCCTGCACACTGAGAGTGCTGCTGTCTGTCAGCACTTCAGGCTCATTTTCAGCAATATTGGGTGAGGAGGGAAATATTCAGAAAGACCCCACAGATTTTGGTCCTGCTGAAACAGAAGCAAAATTCAGAGCAGGGAGCTGTGCTTGTAACTGTGACTGCCAAGGTCAAACACAAACTCCTTGCAGGGAAAAGGAAACCTTCATAGGTCAGAGTCCTCTGGTCTCTACTGAAGTGCTCCACCAGTAAAATGCAGCTGAAGTCTGCATGAAGAGCTGGAAAAGAATTTTGGTTCTGTATAGTTTGGTTCTGTACTAGCTGGTTCTATATTATTTTTTATTGATAATGCACAATGAGATTCGGTTTGGCACTGGTAAGGGATGACACCCTGAGCACCTCATGCACAGAAAGAGGTGCAACAGCCACCAGCAATTCACATCTCCCACTGATACTTGTAAAACCCCACACTGGGGATGGGACAGTTTGCAATGACAGGCAGTTTATTAACAAACCTTAGTTTCCAATGGCCTTACATTCTGTGGAACTATTTCCCAGGGCTTATTAGGGGGCAAGAATGTGATGGCATCTTTATTTATTTATTTGCTTGTTTGTCACTGTTGCATTAATGTCTCTCTGTTTAGAAAATTCATCTATATATTGAGAAAAGGCTGAAGACTTGCAATGGCCTTTGCTCCAAGCATCGTGGCAGTGGGATGCAGCACAATTACAATCCCTTCCACATGACTTCCCATTTTCACAAAGTTTGAACTTAGTATCTCTCACATCCCTCCTTCTCAAACAATTTGTGTGGAATAGGCTTATAGGCTTAAAAGCTACTGGAAGGGATGGAGATGGATTTACCCTCAAAAAATGTCACCATATGAATTTCATCTCTTTAGGACACCAATGTAAAGACCAGCCAGACATGGATAGGTATGGAAAGGGTGCTCAGACAGAAGGAGACAGCTGGTATTTAACTTTGGAAGTAGGGCTCTTTCTTTGAAAGACTTATCTAAGGATTTAACCCCCATCTGGTATCACAGCAAAACCTCCACCAGAAAATCAAATAACAAATGTTGGGATGGATCCACTTTATGCTCAATCCTTTTACTTTTCTCAGTGTTCTGTTAAAGTCTCCTAGGAAAACCCTTTCATGTTCTGAGCAATGTTGCTCAAAATAAATAGAAACCTGTGACCTGCAAAAGGCTGTAACCATTGTAAGGAAACCAAATCTCCCAACAGACAGCTCACTCTGGAGCTGCTTCCTGCAGATGCCCTGCATCTCCTTTAGAATTACCCAGAAAGGCAGAGGCAAGGCACTGGACTGGCACTGGCCCACAGATGAGCCCAGCAGAAACAAATTAATACCTGCTGCTCCTTCCCTTGGCTTCACAGAGGAGTAAAACTTTCTAAGTTAAAAAGTTGTAAGGACCAACTTACAGGAGTAAGGAGGAGAAAATCTCACGAACTGTGGGCTGGAGGAGCCCCTTTAAGTCTTGTTCCCACCCATCTCTCTGGACTATCTGCAGAAATGGCCCTTTAAAACAGAGACAAATAAAAAGGAAGAGAACCTAATGGATAAAGTACTTTCTTAAGTCCTTGACAGTCAGAGAGCAAGGGTCACACAAGGTACCAAAGTGCCACAAATTGCACAATTGCACAAAGCTGGGGACACCTTCCTCTCTTGAGGTGCTGTGAGGACACACATTAGATTGCCAGGGACCCTGTGATCACAGGCAGATGGGAACCTACATGGATACACAGGTCTTAAGACTCACCAAAGAATCTTCTCAGTTTTCCAGGGGAGGTATTTCCCCTAACAAGGCAATACAGCCAGCTTTGCTCCACCTCATTCCACTGCCTCTAGTCAAAATCCTCATCTCCACTCCTAAACTGTTCCCTCCCCCTCCTCCTGGCTCCAGTATCCAATCCCTTCATACACTTCCAGACAGTTATTGTCCCCTCAGGTGTCACTTAGCCAAGCTATACATATATTTACAAGCAGTTCTTTTAATCTTCTCACATAAATCAGTCCCCCCAGTTGTCTGATCCGATCATCCGGGCCTGTCTCTCTCTGTCCGGACGAAAACCTCGCCTGTCTCCCTGACATCTCCTGGATGTCGAGCTGTCAGCTCAAGCTCAGAGCTCTTAATCTTCCTCCCCCTCCCCACCTCCTTCCTTAATTGCTGTGGACACTGCTACTGTCCTGCCTGTCGCTCAGGCCCACAGCCCTGGTGTTATTTTTTGCTTTGCTCTCCCTCTAGCTCTCCCCATCCTGGCTCAGACCCTGAGCCAAAGTCTCTCTGCAGCTCCTTGATAAGCCCAGCCCTGGCTGCCCATCCACTCACTTGCAGTTTGCATCCAGACTCCCATCATATTTCATCAAGACTCCCCTGCTCCAGCCTTGGCAAAGCACACTCTTGCCTCATCCATATTCATTTTTTTCTAGGCACTGCTCTGGCCACTTCTCCCTCTCCCCACATCCACCTTTCCCTTTCCCTGCCACATCAAACAGCTGCTACTTTTCTTTACTTGTCAAGGCTCCTCCTGGCCTCTTCCCAGTCACTGTTCTATCACCTCTTCCTTACCAGAGGTCCACCCTCTTCCAGCTGTGCCAGATGTTCAGGCTCTCTCCTGCCTTTTTACATTTTTCAAAGAAAATCATAGGTGTTCCCTGCCTCGTGTGGGAGCAGCTCCCCATTGGCATTGGCTGAGGCATTGGCTCTCTCCCTGCACGTGTCCCCTAAAGCTTTCCTGCACCAGGAGCCCACCATCACTGGTCAGCAGCCAAGCCTGGCATCCTGCTGGTCCTCATGGCCAATACCATCAAACAGTTTAAAACTGAAAGAAGAAGATATTTAAATCAGATAAGTGGGAAAAATTCTTTACTCAGCATACACTGGAACAGGTTGCCCTGTTAAACTGTGGCTGTTGCATCCTTGGAAGTGTTCAAGGCCAGGCTGGATGGGGCTTGGAGCAACCTGGGATAGTGGAAGGTGTCACTGCCTGTGGCAGGGAGGTTGGAACTAACTGATCTTTGAGGTTCCTTCTAACCCAAACCATTCTATGATTATAAGATTTTACCATCTCACAGCTGCTTTGCTCCACCCATTTTCCTGCCATCCTCCTCCATCTGATATTCCCAGGCAGCTCTTGAGGCACAGCCTTCTTGTGTTCACACAACACCTTGCACAGTGGGGTGAAGGCCCTGAGCACAGCAGTGACACACACAAATCATGCTAATCACAACAGCTTCACTAGCACCTCTCTGCTGATTATCCTCATTTCTGCATCCACAGCATTAAGGTATAATTGCATTTTAACAAGCTTCATTAGCACATTGCCTCAGTAAAGCTTAACACAGCCCAAGCACCCAAGGAAACCTCATGGTGCTTTTCTGCTCAATATAATTTTCAAGTCTTCTGTAACCTGATTTGTTAGGAATAACCTCAGGGCTGTAAAGCTTTTCTTCTGCCATCCAGTAATTAAGGAATAATTTGTCACGGAGCAAGTCAAGCTGCAGGGCAGGAAGGCCCTGTGCAATACAATGGAGCTGTGTAAACCAAAGCCCTGGGTACAGGAACAAAGCGAGCATCCCTCCCCTCCTTCTTTGTTAGCCAGAGCTGGTGCTCAGCTCCTGTAAATGCTGCACAGACCCCTCAGTAATGCAGCTCTTGCTGCAGGCAGAGAAGTGCCTGTGTGCACCCTGCCAGCACACACTGGCTGTGGCTCTGCCCCTCCTGTACTTTTTTTGGACATGGTGCAGAAAGATAAACAGCCCCTTGCCAAACCGTACTGTTGGCATGAGCTGTATGAGGGAATAGGATTAAGAAATGGGCTGCAAAGCTTTTTTAAGAAAGTTTTATGAAGCTCCAAAGGATAACTGAAACTCCATATTTTTAAAAAAAAATAACCAGCCTGGGAAGAAAAATGTGAGTAACTTAGGAATAGGACAGATTGAGCACAGGTAATACATCTCTCGAGTATGATGGGTATTTCTGTCTGGCTAAACCTTTTCTAGCCTTAATACTTTTTCCAGTTATCTCAGTCACATAAAAGTCAAACACTTTCCCAAGCATTCCTGGAAAGATGCTTCCTGTTTTGGTGAGGGAGAGAGGGTATTTTTAAGTAAAAAAATGATCTGACTATGCTGACTGTGTATGAATCCCAGTCACAAAACCAGAAGTAGTTTTGCAGATGGAGCTTGTTACCTGATTTTTTTCCCTTAACTTCCATAGTAACCAGATTAAGGAACTGCTGGCAAACCTCAGTTGCAGTTCCAAAACCATACATAGGAACAGTGTGGCAGGAATAGAAAGCTATAGAATATCAACTGCTACATGGCCCCAGACAGCTGTCTGTGAAAGCAGAAAACATGGGGTTAATGGTTCTTTTATACTTTCCTTTTAGTACTTGCAGACAACTGAGGACTGGTATGGAGATCATTGATCATTGCTGGAAATTCTCCATGCAAAGAGACACACTGATCTTGTGAAGTGTCAGCAACACTCAATTCTCATTCATTTTAAGGGAGATCAAAGTTGTCAAGCATTTTGTAGGGTATTCTAAATCTGTGGACAGATAGGCTCCCATCTCACTATAAAACAGGTTCTCCTCCAGAAAACCCCTCTCACACCTCTATTTATCCATGCTTTGTATATTTTCCAGCTTAAGCATATGAAGAGGAAAAAAAAAAACAGTTGTCAACTGTCTGATACTACAATAGTTGATTCTTAAGGAATATATATTTCTCACATCCTACTACCATTATTTTAACATGCAGAGGTAAAGGAAAAACTTCACCCATCCCCACCTTCTTCCCCCTTAACCAGACAAATAAGGCATTCAGCTTGTCTGAATTTAAATTTTTATTGGAGTTGATCCAGGAACCAGAGCGCATTGCTAGAAGCCAAGGTCCCGCTTCCTTCAATGCACCTCCTTCATTCTGACTCCCTGCTTTTGTACAGCTTTGGTAATCTCAATCTGTGGTCAGGGATAGGATAAAATTTCAGCTATTTCCCCCCTCAACTGCACAGAACAGGGCTTGCTCTTAAATCAAAAGCCCTGTGCCCTGAACCTCTGGTTAAGTACTTAACTATAAGCAAGTCTTTGAAATCATCACAGGCTTCTTTTTTTCTTTTTCTTAGATATAGTGCTGAAAACCACAGAAGTGAACCAAGATCTCAGGAATATCAAAGGTATTCAGAGGAAACTGGGGGAAGGGGGCTCACAGGGTGGCTCCCCCAGTGTTTTCTTGGCCTGATCTTCTGAAATAGATGGCATCACCAGTCCTCATGAAAAATGTAAAATTTCCTCCCTTTTTCTCTAGGGCATAAGAAAATATTGTTAACTTTTCTGGAAGCATTAGGAGGAAACAACATCTGCAATCCAAGCAGAAGTCACTTTTCTGTCATTGCTTTGGTAAATGACCTCCACCTTCCTGCAGAGGATGGTGTGGGCTCCCACACACCTTCTACTGATGTTTAGATTTTGCTCTCTCAGTACTTCTCCTTTTTTCCTCTCATTCCCTCTTCTCTCTACAAATAGTAATTCAAGAACCACAATCACCCCTTTGCTTGGCTTCAGGTCTCTTGCATGGGCTAAAGTTACCTCTAACTCTCCAGCATGGTTTGGGGAATTTATTTATATTCCCTGTTCTAGAGATAGACCCCATGTCTTGCCAAGGGCTCTCATGGGTATTAGAAAAGCAACACTGACAAATATTTATGGAACCTAAAGTGAAATTCAAGACACTGTTAAAATAAAGTTTGCTTTAGGTTTTTTGTTTTTTTTTTTTAATTCTCCTGAAGAATTGACCTGGCTTTCTTGGCAAAAAGACTAATCCAAATGCTATTGGTATCTTAACAGCTCATAAGAACCACATGCTTCAAATAAAGCCATTACTATCAGACATGCTGAGTGGTTCAATTAAACAAATATGAAAATAGACACTTCATCCTGCTTTAACTAAGTGGGATCATTTCACCCCTGAATCCAGAATGACAATGAAAATGATATAGTATTTATAGAGCAGCTTTTTATCCTGAAAGATCCCAAAGGATTACACAGACCCTGCTTCACACACTACTGAGATGCTGCCACTTCCAGGGAGGAGCCCACGAGCTGTCCCACAGCCCTGAGGAATGGCACATGGCAATTCAGACAGAGGAGCAGAAAAGAATTCCACATTCAGCTGAAACTATAGAAAGGAATTTAAGCACGCAGAATGGAGATTGTTTAGTCTGGAGCACATCCAGCATAGAGGAGGTGTAGTGATCTGGTGTTTCAAATACAGAAGTTATGGCAAAACAATAAAAAAGTGCTCGTTCAAATTATCCAAAAGCCAAAATTTAGGGAAGAAGGGGAAACGACATCTTGAAGGTGAACAATTTCATTCCTTCCACATCAGTTGTGTATGGGAAATTCCCTAGAAGATGTTCTTGCTCACTATTCCCTTCAGGAATACAAGAACCAGGAATAATAACACTTTGCATAGCTGCCTGTCCACATAAGGATGACACAGGATATGAATTAAAGGCTTCAAAAAGCTTTGTCTGGTGGTCTCACACACATCAGAGACAGGAAAATATCGGGTCCATCTACATCACACACCGACTGCTGCCAAGATCCCTGCTGGCATCTCTGCCTCATTTCACATTAGCTGCACTGCAAACATAATGTAGTGAGGAGAGAGAGACTTGCCCAGGGCTGCCCTGTGAGTCTGTAGCAGCAGAATCAGGAATCCAGTTTTGACTCCCAGTGCTCTACTGTGACAAGCAGGTGATGCCTCCCCACTCCAGGACAAATCCCCATGGCCTTGCAGGAGGAGCTCAGTGTCAATAGGTGCCCAGACATTATCCAGCAAAATTTTCCTTTGTGAAAGACAGAAAAGGAAACCACTGATTTATGGAGCAGCAGCATGGCAGGTCATGGTAAAACAGGGAAAATCCATCAATTTAAAAAGTTAGGGACATGGTGACATGACATGAAGCCTTGTGGACACACACCAAATGTCAGCTGCAACTCCAAGGGCTACAGCAAGGACTGGAACCAGCTCAGCGTGAGTTCAGCCTGTGGATGTGCTCATGATGACACATCTGCAAAGAATCAGAGTCACAGAACAATCTGGGTTGGAAAAGACCTTTAAGATCAAGTTCAACTATTAAACCAGCACTGTCAAGTCCACCACTAAAACCACGTCCCTACATGCCACATCTGCACATCTTTTAAATCCACTCAGGTACAGTAAAGAGAAGCAGCCCTGACAATATTACTGCAAACATTCCCCCAGCACAGAAATGTGAAAGAAATACAACTGTGCCATGAGAGTTTTTTACCTGGCACACAGACTAGCACTAGCATGAGCCTCTCTGCAGAACAATTAGCAGAAAGCACCAATCTTATAAAGCTTCTTTCTTTTTTCCAGTTCATTTAGCCTGAAGTAGAGCAATCAAGACTCTTCTGGCAGGATATCACATTCTCAATCTGTAATCACTTAAAGGAAGAGGACAACTATTGCAGAGAGATGTCCCAGGAGAAGAAATCATTGTACAAGTGAAAGGGATTTCTTTGGAGTGACTTTCAAAATAATGTGAAGCTGTTCTCTTTTTTTTCTTTCTCCTTTTCTTTTCTTTTCTTTTCTTTTCTTTTCTTTTCTTTTCTTTTCTTTTCTTTTCTTTTCTTTTTTCTTTTATTTCCTTTTTTCTTTTTCTTCTTTCTTCTCTTGTCTTTTCAGCTCTTTTTCCCCCAAGACTGTACTACAAACCTTTCTTTTTCTAGTCAGCAGTTGTTCACAAACCTAATCTTCTGTGGTTTTAATAAAATAAGTAAGGCAGATAATCATGTGCTGTGAGAAGGAAGGGGATGATCCCATGGCCCTACAACCTCCAGGCACTTTTTTCCCCAAGGGGAGTGGAAAGAGCAAAATGAAAATACTCAGATTTAAGAGATGAGCAAAGAAGGAAGACGTGGCATGCTATGTAAAGAATACTTCCAGTAGCTCTACAAACTGCCAAGAGCTAAGTCTATTCTCTTTTTTATATGTATTTCAGGGTGCTTTCAGTACTCACAGAACTCACATCACTGACAGCAGAGGGAAAAGTGAAAAGTGCATCTGTACAGAGATTGTGCATTTCCCGCCATGACAGGGATCAAGTGCTTGGGTAGGACAGAGGAGGAGGATACAGAGTTCAGCCCTGTCTGGCTCGAGGTTGCACAACACACAGGACAGCAGAACTCCAGACCCACACAGCACTGCAGAAAAAGGCTGGGGGATAAATCATGGCTAAACAGGTAAGGAAAATAGGTGCCAACTCTGATTTGGGAGGTGCATTGGACTGAGGCCACCAGCTCTGCTTCTGTTTTGGAACAAGAAACCCTCTATTTTCACCCTTGAGCAAGAGCCAGGTTGGACTAAAGGGCAGCAGTCTGACCTGGAAGGAACTTTGTGCAGCAGCCCAAAGGCAAAGCAGCCCACACAACCCACGGGAGCCAGGATTTCATACAGAAGTGACTCCATCCCTCTGCTCCTGTGTGAGCATGCTGCTCGTGGTGAGTAAGCCTGTGTCATCCTGCAAGCCCAGGGTGTTAGGAACACACCCAGCTCCAGAACCCAGTGGATGGTGAACATTTGCAGTGCCACCCTTTGAACTCCAGCACAGGGCTGTGCACAACACCACGCGCCCGCAGGACACGGTGGAGATGTGGTGGAAAGGGCTTCTGCAGATGAGCAGCCAAAATGTGTGCCTTGGAGAACCTCTGGCTGGTGCTCAGAGAAAGAAACCAAGCCTGGCAGGGAGTGTACCTTCTCTCTGCCACCCTCCCAGTGCCTTTAGGAAGGTACACTGTGCTCTGCCTGGTGCTGATGCACCTCTGCTGATACAGCCCTGCTGCTGAGTGCTCAGCACAGGCTGAGTGCTCCTGCTGATCTCCCCACCCAACTCCTCTGACCCTGGAAATCCCAACAAGCCATCCAGGCTGTGCTAAAATACAGTGATTGTTGCTGGAAATGAAGGCAAAGGGGAAAAGGCACAGGCAAAAGAGGATGTTTATAAACAATGCAACAAACGACTGAAGATACTAAAAATTATTTGAAATCTATTTTTATAAATTAAAAAGATGATTGCAAAGCTTAGAATCTTACAATCAGTTCCTCTGCATATGTATATACACACACATGAGCAGCCTATAAAAATGCTGCATTTTATCACATCTCTTTGCAGATCAGGACATCAACCTACATACAAAAAATCCATGTGTTTGTATTGCCACATATTTTGTGGAAGAAGAACTTTAGCACTGTATTAATGAAATGTGTGATGTCACTCCACAACCACGAGGGCTCTCCCTCTGTATCATGAAATACATGGCTATTTTAGCACATGCAGAGCCTACTTTCTGCAACAGCATGACATCACCAGCCCCACATTCAGAGAATAATTATGGCCTTGTCTGCACTGCAAAAACTGGCCCCATAATTTAAAAAAAAAACCAAAACCAGTGCAGTTCAGCCAGCAGCAGCAAGAGCAGTGCTCTAATGCAATACTGGACTCAGCTGTTTTTAGTGTTGGATCATCTAATTCTGCTCAGAGTGGGGCAAGAAAAACCCACACCCCAAAAACCCCTTGCCATAGTCTAATTGCAGCAGCCATGAAGAAAGTGGGAGGAAAATGGTTTCACAGTCCCCAGATATTTTTGTGAAATGTCAAAAGAAAAATTCAATTACAAAGAGGGGTAACAAAAAATAATGAAAGCAAGAACCTCATCATTTTCTTAAAACTTTAATCTGTGAGTATTTTTTAATCTGGTCAGATGTTCTAGCAGCAGTTTGGGAGGGCTTCATTTCAATCCTGGCAGCTGCTATTCATTTTTTATCTTTTCAAGTTTTTTCGTAAAAAAGTAACCTAAATTGTAGATCAAACCCAAACTGTGCCAAATGAGACAATCTTACATTTCATTTGAAGAAAGTAAATGGCAATCACAACCTCCCTGGGAGACAATTTTATTCCTACCATTCTTTATTTGTACAACAATTAGCCTTTTTCTGATCCAAGATAAAGTCCCCCAGGCACAGTTGTGAAACATGATAATAGCCGAGTGCTGGGATTTTTTAAATGAACCTGATGAATGACCAAAATCAATCACTCCCTCAAAATTTTAGCTATGATGAGCTGGCATCTTGCACCCTGGAAGTGTTACCTCCAAAAATTCTCAGCTAGACCCCAGGATGATATGGAAGCATCCTCAGCTTCCATGCCTCACAGCAGTTCATGGGTGTTATGTCATTCCATGGTGCTTCTGCAGCTGTGCACTGCAACAGCCACTAGCTGCTCTTCTTAAACACAGAATACATAAGATTTCATGCACATCAGCCTTTAAAAATCAAAAGTAATCCCTTCTCCTATGTGGCAATGTCAACCAGAAATGAAATTAACTGAATTTTTTCATGCCCTGAGCTGTGACACAGGGCAGCACAGCAGCTCCCCACGTCAGCCAGCGAGGAAGAAACACACTGAGACCTCATGCCAGATGCATCTTCTCATTTCACTGGCATGCAGTGATGGATGAACACATCAGTAATGCACTCCTTCCCTCTGGTAAGTCCCTATCCCTCAATTCCCTTCCAGGGAAAGTGAAACCACAGCAAAGTGACCTCCCTTGTGTAGGCACCTGGGAGGCTGCTCCATGCAGAGTTATCTGTGTGGCCTCTAAGATCTTCCATTCCTCTGCACAGATTGCTTCTGGCATCCAGATTAAAGTAGAAGGAGATGACAAAACACTTGTGCCTGGAATTCCCTGAATTTCATTTCCAACCACCAAGGGCTTAGCCTGGGCCAAGCTCTCTGGTTACTGCACAGCCACGCTTTTATTTTGGGGTGATAAAGGTCCATTCACTACTGCTGGAGAGCCTTGAGGGGTGGGATGTGGGTGCCTCCACGATGACACTGAACCTTGTCCTGCTCTTGCAGTGCTTAACCTATGTCAGCTGCTGCCTGAAGCATCTCCTCCAAGACCTGGCAGTGACAGACACATAATTCAGTTTGGGGAGGTGTGGGACCTGCTCTCCCTTCCCACCTCCCTCCCATGTCTATCTACCTTCCCTGCTGCTGGGTTATGTCAGCCAAAAACCTCCTCTGGGGAGGAGGAACAACAGCTGGTTCTCTCCAAACCATCTCACCCAATTAAAGAAAACTTTGCAATTGATGCTTACATGCTTTTACTGTTGATGGGGCCACAAAGCAGAGGAGGAGCAGCCTCACCCTCCCTCAGCTGTGCTGACTCTAAAAAGTTCGTGAGAAAAGGCAACTGAACAAGAAGGTGACACTTGTAGCCCTTAGTTTACAAGGGCAGAGCCAAGCTGGTCATACTAGGGCTTACAAAAAACCACCCAAGATGCCAACTGTGCTCTTTTCACCCTGAGTTAATGGTATTTAGTATGTTTTCAGGTAGTCACAGCTTCTGGAGTCACGGGATAACACAAAAGGATGAACCTTAAGGAATTTTTTAGCTGTTGTGGTGAAAAGCTTGTGGAAAGCTTGAGAATTTGAATGCTTAGCCAGAAAACAAGTAACCAGTGCCTAAATGCGAATTTTTAAATACCTTAATATCCTCTTGAGTTTTGGAGACTGAGTCATGGTTCTGGGAAGGGTAACATTACAGCTTTATGGTCTGCTGCAAGACTTGGCTAGGATGAAAACAGAGATTTTCTGTAATAATTTGGAGCCTCTGTTCCCTCTGTGGAGGGGATGGTCCTCAGCAAGTAGCAGAGGATGCCTGCCTATTAAATTCACATTAAATTAATAGAATTAACTGCTTAACAGTCTTTACAGATCAAGACAAAGCAACATATTTAAAGGCCTGTGCAGATTTAGGAATCTATTATTAAACACTTGGGTTTGAAGGCTTGGCCCCAACTCCTTAATGTTATTTCTTCCATATCACTTAGGTATAAATTTAAACTTCTATCTCAACCACAGCATCATGAAATTATTCTAGTGCCTGTGAAATAACCTGATATTGAATGAGATAAGCAGTGGAAGAAGTATTTTGTAGCAGGGATATAACAAGGTAACATCAGAAGAGCAATTCTGAGCAATTCTTAGGCAATCCCAAGTAGGGCCCCTCTAGCAAGACACAGGCACTTGCAGTGTGAATCTGAGATCAACAAATCAGCACTTGGGCAGTCAGGGCTTTAGTGGCTAAAGCTGTCACAGATCACTTGTAGACAATATGTCAGCTGTACTTTTTACTGTCTCCTGGCCCTCCACCCTCTCCTCTCCTCCCAAAACATAAGCAAGCAGCACTTCTGGAGGAACTCACAAAATAATTTTCTGATGTTCACAAAGCAAAGTACAACATGCTGAGGGACATGGCAGGGTCCTTGCTCCCTGAGCCCTTTCACCAGTGGATGTGCAGAGCCCAGGCTCCAGTGGCTCCAAGTGTTCTCTGTACTATTGTTCACTGTGAGAGTCAGCAACCCTCGTGCCCATCAGCTTTTAACCATGACCCTACACATCTGGACAGACCCCCATATCACCATCCCACACAAAAGCCCCCCTTCTCTTGGAACAGAACCCTCAATTCTGCATCCCCACAGCCTGCTCCTGCTGTAGCCCCCTACACAGCACTCACATGATCCTTGTTATTTATTAACAGAGCCATAAATTTCCTGCCAAGTACGTTTCCCCTTCACACAGCTCATGGGGCCATTCAGCTCCTTGCCAAGCAGACCTTTCAAATACATAGTGTTAAAACTAAAAGGGCCCTTGTAGTTGTGCAGTGTTGTGAGGAGAAATGCTTCTTCCCTGGCACATGTTGTACCCCAGGTCCAGCTCCAGCCTTACTCATGGGGAGCAGAGGGATATTGCTGCTATTATCCCAGGGCACAGGGAGCAGGGTGGGGGCACAGATCCATTCCCAAGAGACAGCTTGATGGCCTGGATGTGGCAGGGCACAGTCCACCCTTATCAGCCAACAGCTGAGACACAACAGGGATTTAGACCTGGGTTCATCACACTGGATGATTCTTGATTTTGCAGGAGACATTGCACTCAGCTCTGTGGAGTCCCTGCCCTTGGATCTGAAACTGCTCTGGAGGAAGGGCCACAATCTGACCAAGCTGGCATGAAGTGCTCCACAAAAGTCAAAACTCCAGGCACTGCTCACCTGCAAGTCTTCACACAACAGCAGCTCGGCCCTTGCAGGAAGGCATTCCTTTCATGTAAAACTCTCCACTAAGGATCATCAACCTCAAAAAGCTCTTACACAGGTAGGAATCTCAGCAGGACCCACCAGGCTGCTTCCATTGAGCATGGAGAGCAGGAGGCAAATGGCACTTTGATTATCAGTCATCTTCATTACACTCGCCATCAGGAGCAGGGAGGGGGTTTCCAGTAGCACTGGATGGCCTGGCAAGCACCACTGGTGCTGAAAGATGAAGGGACTTTTGCTCCCCAGCCAGCCAGCAACTTCAAAGCCTTTTTCATTCAGTTGCTGGTACAGCAGTGCACACACACACACACACACACAAAACTGCTGTTAAGGTATCACCAGCCTTGGCGGAGGCCAGAGCTGCCTGACTCAGGCTACAACTGCCTGCTGCAAACACAGGGCAGACAGCTTTCTAAAAGGGTTTTTATCTACACACAGCTCATGCTCTGTGCCCAACAGAAATGCTGAAGAAAGGACCATGAGAGATTTTGTGCAGCACGTTACGCAAGAGGTCGGGTGAGATTACAGTCAACCATTTCCAGCTGCCTGCATTTCAGTCAGAAGATGCCAATTTGAGGGGAAGTACAAATTTGGGATGAAAGTATATCAAAATTGATCTACTGTAAAAAATGGTTAGGTCTAGGATAGAAATTTATGTTTCTCAGAACAGCCACAGCCCAGATCAGAAAAATCTCATTGCAAGCCCTGCAATAAATCAGTGACAATAAGAGTTACATATGTTCTCACAGCTCTAATGCACACACAGATGCACCTGTACAGCTTTCCTCTCTTCATGCCCTGAGGAATACTGACTTTATAAGATTGATAAAGAGCTCCAAGAAGTGAGACTGGGAGAGCATCACCTCAAACTAGCTTATTTGGTAAGAACCAGCTTCCCATCCACCCCAGTGTTTTCCCTCCCACAGAATAAACTGCTGCACCTTTCTGGTGTCTCTTTTGCATTTCTTCCTTGCCAAAACATCACCTAATTCCAAAATACAATGATAAAACTGGAAAGCTTTCTTGTGATAAGAGAATCCAAATTATCTCTTTTTCCTTTAGAATCTGGGAAAGATGTTTCTCACTTCCAAAAGTATTAGGATCAAATTTAAGTTTCAGGATCAAACTCTATAGTGGCTTTTATAGGAGAGTTCCCTGCAGTATCAAACCCCAGTTAAGGTCTGATGCAACAGGTAAGTGCAAGTCTCCAAAGGAGAAAGGGTGAACTGTGAGGAAGAGCACTATTATAATTATTATAAACGGAATAAAAAAGCAAAACACGTTAAAACTCTCCTAGGTCTGTTGCTGTTTGTTAGTTTTTCCCAGAAGTGTTAACAAGAAGATAAATAAAGATAGGTAGTCATGAGGTATAAGACCATGGTTCCCTTTAAAAAGAATATTCACTGTCCTCTGCTCTCAGCAGATTTTTGTTGAGCAATTGAAAGATGCTGTTCTCAAAGCCAGGACTCAGCCTGGTTAATTGTTACACCTCTTTGTGTTGCCTTTTCTTTCAAGGAGAACCAGCCAAAGGTTTGCAGGAAGGAGCCTCGGGGCTGCAACAGATGTCATGAGCCACTTCCTACAAATTAGAAAAGGAAAGTAACCCCCTCAGGTTAATTATGGGGAGAGGCCACACACAGAGCTGTGTAATGAGCCTGTGGGATGGAGAGAAGGCAACTGCTTCATATTGGATTTCAGGAGACAGAGCATGAAATCTCTGGTGCTGACTGCATGCTTTCACAGTGCCAGAGCAATGCCTCCTGCCCGGGAGGACACAAGTCCTGCTGGCTGGGGCAGGCAGCAGAGGTAAGGGAGGACAATGACATTGCTCAGCCACCCTCTGGGGATGTCTCTCTGTGTTCCTGCCCTCCCAAGGCTGCCACAGCACAGGGGACTTTGCACCTGCCTCCCTATTTACACAGGTGCAAGGTAGTTAGAAAGCCATAGCCTAAGGACCAAAGTGTAAAGACAGGGACTTGGCTGACCTGGATGTTGCTGTTTTCCTGGTGGGATGAATAGGCCAAAGTCCTTTCATCTCTCTCTGCCTCATTTCCCCATCTATATAATGGAGATGGTGATATTTATATTTTTCTTTTCTTTTTCTTTTTTTTTTTTAATGAAGTGGCTATATTTTCGCGAAGGGAAAGCGCCAGAACAACCCTAGCTAACATCATTACCAAACAGCCCTGTAGCAGCACAGGTTATGCCTTTTTTCTGTCTTCTTTTCCACTCCCCCCACCCCAACAGATTGGTGGGAGCCCACCTTGTTTTTTGAAACTGTTTCCCTAGGTATCAGGTCACTTTAAAAAGTCACAGATGCTTGTTTAAAGTAAATTTGTGCAGCCAATGAATTGTAACTCAGCCTTGAATGTCAGCTGAAGAATCAGCCCCATGTTTCCTTCCACTAAAATATATATTTATGGTCAGGTTAGCATGACCTGACAACAAAACCAGCAAGGACAAAAACAACCCTGAATACGCCAGCTAGAGTGCTAGAAGATTTATTTTAGTGGGTGGGAAATAGCTTGAGGTTTATTTGAACTGTGATTTGCAGATGGGGCTGGGGGGGGGTGTTTAAGTGACAGTTAATGGGTTCATCTACAAAAAAGGAGAATCCTGGCAAAAAACTGAACTACAGCTTCACATGGGAAGGCATCACTGTTACCAGAGGAGAGGTCACTGGGACCCAGGACACTGCACAGGCATAGCTGAACCTCCTACTGCCAGGATGGCCTTGGGTAGCTGCTCCTGAAGAAGTAGGGGTAAGTAACTGTGTGCTTCAAGGAACTCGTGCAGTGGCCAGGAGGAATGGGAAAGATCAACATTTTCAGGCCAAGAGGGACATTTTGTTGACATTCCATCTCGTGGGGGAAAATAAAGTGAAACATTTTGGGTTTGTTGCAGTGCAGAACAATAGGGTATTTTTGGTCTCAGAAAAGCAATGGAGGATAGATCTGCCATCCTTGGGGCAGCAGTAATAACAGCTCCTCCTGTAGCATCTTCCCACTTGGGTGCACATCACCTCTGACACTTTTGTTGACTGTGCTCAAAAAAGAGGCTAAGAAGCAAAATTTGAATAATTTCAAATCTCTCATAAAGCATGACCAGTGCAGAATAATACACAGTGTCCTCACTGACAAAAGCACTGAGCACTGCTTTGTGGCAGCAGATTTTCATCAACAGCTCTATCTTCCAAGAGCACAGGAGGATATTCACACTAGAACTGACTACTGGTCAATAAATGTTAGATGTCTTCCAATTTTTCCACACCCAGAAATCCAGTCTCCAGACTTGAACTGACAGTTTGCTTGTCATCTTACTTCCCACTTCTTCAAAATGAAGGCATGCCAAATCCACCCTGGTTTCAGCAGGTAGATTAGAGGCTAAGAAAAACTGGTTTTCTTGAGCAGGATTAGCTTGAGGTGCTTCTGAGATAATCTGTCTGCCTTCCAGGCACTCTCTAAATACTCAGAGGCATCCATTTGTCATCACTGCTGCATTATCCCTACAAAATGCATCATCCTTGCATGATGGAGCTACCTGACCTGCAGGGTGGGAGTGTGCATGCCTCTTACCTTGCGTGTGTATCTACTGGGGAGGAAAAAAACAATTTGTGGTCTGCCTGTAACAAGCAGAACACCAAGACTGCTTAGATATTGCAGAGAGACACACTGGGCAATGATCACTCTGTCCCAATAGCCCAGGATGGCACAAGCTGAGTCTCAGGAATGTGATGGTAGATTCAAAAAATTACTGTTCAGCAGGGCTGAAGGAACAGTTTCAGTTTCTTGAAGCAGATATGAGGGGCACAAACACCACCTGAACAGTTATCAATGTCCTGTTAAGAGCAATAGGATGGCAAGTCAGCCTGGAAAATTAATAAAAACAGAAGTCCTGCTTGTACTTGTATCAAATTTTCTTAGGCTCAAAGGGTTTCTCTAAGATTTGAACAAATAATAGGATCAGAGGGTTTTAAGACGCTCCCATCGACTCACATAAGGGACTCGATCCAGCCTCCAGTGCAGCCAGTAAGTTTTTGAAAAAGAAATCTCCAACTTAAATCCAGCTATTGTGATTTACACCAGCTGAGGATCTCTCACCCTGCCTGCAATGGGAACATGACCAGGCTGCCTGCCAGCACTTCTGGCTTTGCTGCAGTAGGAGTGACGTTCAGGTATGCGTGACCACTCACCATCAGATTTCTTTACAATGACAAGCTTTGAAGTCAGAGCACTTTGCTCTCCTTCCACAAACCATTTTCACTCAAAACAATAACTATTTAAATGGGAGCCTCACCAAAGCCATTTCAGATTTTTTTTTTTTTTTTTTTTTACTTCTTTGTCAGTGGTAAAATATAGTTAAATCACAGAAAATGAGATACCTGCATCATAGGCTGGATATCCCAGCACTAAACTACTTCCATTTACTTTCAGTGTTGGGAGAGATGACACCAGTGGGTTCACCCAATATTAACCAGAAAGAATAAAATTAAGCAAATTATTCTTTTTGCTGAAAAATCTTGTAAAGCTTCTCCCTACAAAACCCACTAAAAGTTGTCTTTTCATAGCCAGCAGGGCTGCTAGAGGCTTGAATGTGATTTGTGGACCTCATCCTGCCTATTCAGAGCAAAAGATAACACCTGAGGGAAGCAGGCAAAAGGTTAAAACCTGGTACCTCTGTGTTTTCTTAAGTGCAGAGCTTGGCACCAGAACAGAGTCTGGGAACAATGGCAGGAGCATTGTGCCTGTTTTCTTTTCCCTTAAAGTAACATTTTTGCTGCAGTGTCATCTTTCTGCTCAGCCAAGCAGGCGCTCTGGGTCAAATCAGCTGCGTGAGCCGTCAGCAGATTTTTCTGGCCCTCTGAAAAGATCTTCAGGCATTGTATTAAGAAGCCAAATCGGTGAGAAAACAGGAAAAAAAGAAAAAAAAAAGTGGACAGACTGCCCACACGTTTTACCGGTCAGGCGCTCGCATGACTGTGAAATAATCAGCATTCTTTTGGTGAAATGTAGCAGCTTTAAACCAGCAATCTGGCTTCACTCTCTGGAAAACAGTGTGCTTTCTCAAAAAAGCTAAACCCAGAGTATTACAGCCTGACAGCTTCAAAATTCCTCAGACCTCCCGCAGGAATCGCTCACAAAAGAGCAGGCTGGATGTCATCCACCCATCCCAGGGCTGGATGTCAGGGAAACAGACCCTCTGATGGAAAACCCTAAGGGAAGGCATAATTTCCATTTACACCATCTTTTATGTTTTGGCTAAGTGGCTTGTTTATAATTGTTGGATTTAGGTGAGAAGGGCTTCATCTCTCCTTACAGTTCCTGTAATGCAGCTGTGGGGCCTGTTGGGTCACTTCCCAAACAGAGAAAATAGGAGAAATTTTCCTAGAGTTCTTTCACGTCTTGGCAGGAATCCTGCAGCAGACATGGACACAAACAGCACAGAGGACAGTCCCACTTTCACAGCCCTTTGCACAAACCATACCCATTTCTGGGAGCCACTATATACCAACTTTGCAGACAGACAAGAGGCACTGAACAAAATTCATCACTATTTGCCAGGATTTCCAAAAATCCATAAAAAAAGAACCAGCATTTTTAAACTGAAGCAGCATTTTTAAAAAGAAATGGCATTTTTTAAAAAAAAACACCCTTCCTATACAAAATTTCTTCAAGGGCTATTGCTATCCCAAACAAAAGAAACTGAGGAATTACATATGGCCCTTCCACACATAATAGCTACCACAAATCCCTGTGGTTGTGGTAAGAATCAACAGATTGCTTAAATTGATGAAGACAAAAGTTTAATTGCTCATAATTCTGCCACACAGAACCATTTGGTCTAAGACTTTCCAATGCCTGGGACATATAACTCCATTCTTATGAGAGAAAAATAGTAGGAGAACATCTAATTGGAAATTCTATGGTTTGGCATATTCACACATGAGCTGAATTAAGGCAGAAAAGGACATCTTCAATTCTCTGTTTTTCAACCTTACTAAATAGTTCAATTTGATTTTATGTATTTGTAAATTTATTTAATTTGGTAATGTGATGGTAAGTGAATGCTAATTCCTAGTACTTGGCGAGCAGAGGAGTTGACTCAATCATTGCTGCACATTAAGTAACAGATTATGGCCTTAATTTCTATTTGAATAGTACTAGAGGAGTAGCCCCCAAGCTTCCCTGCTGCCTCTTCTCATGTGAACTTCCTGCAGTCTGGACTATAGTGAAAGCCAGATAAAATCATTTCTAAAATGAGACGGAGGCCTGAAATGCAAATCAGGGGAAGAAGTCATCAGAAAGGGGTCTTCATGCAGATTTGGTAGGTTATCAGGTCTTTACCTGCCTGGTAATCAATCCTGGTGCCTGATCAGCTCCAGGGGATGGACCCAGGAGGAGCACAAAAGCTCTTTATTCCCTCTGCTCACTTTGTGACTCTGCTATAAAGCCTGGTTTGCTGGGAAGGGCAAGGTGGAGCTGGACATGGGGCCTATCAGGTGACGTTAATGTTCAGTCAAGATATGGACCTTGTGTTTGAACGAGACAGACAGTCTTTGGAGAACATAATCTGTGTTGCCAACAATGGCTGGAGTGAAAGGAGCTCGCTCTGGTTACCTCAGAGGATGGACTGGTAAGGCAAAGTTGGATTCTTATCAAGATGTTGGGTTTGGGGTTTTTTTAATCATTGATTCATATGGTAATGGCTGTGAATACACAATGCAAGGTCTTCAAAGGGAGGAAACATAAGAAGGGGATAGTTTCACCTAGTTCATGTTAAGGTTCCACACTTTTGTCCTGTGTGATTTTTTTTTAAATACATTAAACCCTGCTATCCTTGCAGGGACAAATTCTATCCATGTCTTTTCAGATTCCCTCCAGTTCCAGTTGGATACCAGCAGCAGTGAGAAGCAGCAGAGCTCCTGGGGTGCTGTGTTTCTCAGATTGACCTTAGCTCTGTTTACCCTTGCTTCGAAAGTTTGGGCCAACATCTGCTAAATAAACTGCTGAGTGCTGAGGGGATGGGGACAGGGAGGAGGAGTTAAAAACAAATGGGATTGTGCTGAAATGAGAGAGTAGTGAGGGGAATTCTAGAGAGATTGTTGTGGGTCAGCACACAGAGGCAAATCCCCTTGAATCAATAGAAAACCTTCTGACATCTCTGACCCAGTTTTCAAGCATGCAGAACACAGCTATCCAAAGTTCATGTTTCCAGTTCAGACTGAAGCACTCTCCTAAATACCCAGACAAGCCACAGTGCTCTTTCTTCTATTTCATCTCCATTTCCAGCACACTGGAAATATCCAGGTACTTCAGCCATTCAAGTAGGGCAGTAGCTTACATTTAAGACAGCAGAATTTCTTTTCTCTTCCACCAGCAGCCAGTTGGCAAGCATGGGGGATAGAAAGGCATTTTCAAAGCTGATGGTGTGTTCATTCCAACACATCACAGTTTAGACCCTCACCACCAACAACCACAGCATTCCACAAGCCATCACAGCTCCTCCCTGATACAAGAGGTGTCTGACTATGTCACACTTAGGACTGTGAATTGGCCTGCACAACATCATTGGAACAGGCTGCCCAGGGAAGTGCTGGAATCATCATCCCTGGAAGTGTGCAGAAGGCATGTGGATGTGGGGACATGGTTCAGTGGTGAACACAGCAGTGCTGGGTGAACAGCTGGACTCAATGATCCTGGAGGTCTTTTACATCCACAGCAATTCCATGGTTCTATCCTGTGCTTGTGCTTCCTTAGGTTTTTGGCAAGGACACACTAAACAAAGCTCATCACACCTGGCAAGTCTGAGGATGCTCAGCACAGATCAGATGTGTAGGTATTGTTTCACATCTACAGCCTCCCCAATCTGAAGGTCCCTCCAGGCACTAATCCTCCCCTTATTTACCAGCAAAGTGCTCCTTAAATAACTGTATCCCCAGTATTCAGCATATGCCTTTAAAGCATCAGGATTAACCTCCCTTAAAAAAAGAAAAAATGGGTAATATGAGAGCAGATATTCTCATTATCCACATATCTACATATTTTTTAATCCCAACCAGCATGTGGTCCTGGTATTACCTCATGGCAGTATGTTCCAGAGCTTATCTGGAATAACTTTGCTTTTCATCACCTTCAAAGTTCCCTGAATATTTCCTTGTTTGTTTCTCAGGCTGCCTTTGGCTTTCTGGACAGCTCTGTTCATACTCAAGGCATCTGAGAAACAGCTCCAGCTACTCTAAGACACTGAAAAGAAAAAGAAAGCAAATGAGGCTCTCCTGGACAGCAAGCTATCCAATACACAGCATTAGTGAAACCAGCACAGTGTCATCTCAGGTAAACACAAGACCAAGAAAAAAAAAAAAAGTACCATACAGGGCTTTATAGCAAATCTTGAATCCCTGAGCGATCCAAGGTGGCTAATTAGCCAAGAAAATTGGGTAAAATGAAAAATTTCTTGATCAAAGATGACAGCTAACCATGAATCTGCTTTTTATATGAAAACTGATTGTCTACACAAGAAAAGGTGGTGCTGAGTTTGAGCAAAGCATCATTGGCTCAAGCCAACCACACAGAGAAATTGGGTGGAACTCATTTTGTCTGAAAGTACCTCACTGAACCATGCTGGAAATTATCAGTGAGGATGAAGAGATGGGGACCAGAAATGTTAACTGGTCAGTCCCTGGGCAGGAAACCACCCAGCATCAGGGAAAAAAGGTCAACCTCTAGGACCTTCCATAGCAGAGTCCTTCCAAAAGGATCCACAGGGTAAACCTTGCTAAAGGAAATCACTAACACTTTTGGCAGAGCATAACACAGTTTTTAGAGGCTGGAAGACTCTGTCTCAAGGTCTTCAACCCATTCACCACTCCAGGAGCAGAGCTGGATGCCACATCTCTCCAGAGAAAGCTGATTACAGGCACCTGCTATTTTCCACTGGAAGTATTTCTATGAAGCATCATTATCCTTGTTTCACACCTGGGAAACTCATCCCCAGGCTGGTGATTGCAGAGACAAAAGGGATTTCTCTCAGATCAGTCAGGAAAGTGACTGATTTACAAAGATTTAAATGATGGTTTGTTAAGTGTCAGATGAGAACAGTAACCATCAGTCTTTCTCTCCCTATGGTTACATCCTTGAACTCCCCTACTGGAATGGATCTCAGGTACATCAATCCTACATTTGGATATTTAAGGGTTAAATAGGGATTACAAAGCATTTTCTCTGCTGGTGGTAAAGCATTCAAAATTTATGACAAACAAAATTTTAAAAATGACAAAGGAAGCTCTACTGATCACTGTCACAGTGAGAACTCCCCAAACTACATTTGTAATCAAAAGCAGCAAAATAGTAATCTAAGCTTGTTCAGTTCACCTTTAAAAGAAGAAAACTAGAAGGAGGGAGCTGAAATCTGTGTCATTTGATAGCTCCTGGCAAACTCTTCCTGGCTTTATGGTTATGCTTCTAAATCCTCTCAATTTAATGGTGTAGGTTTCCCTATTTTTAGATCACAAATTAAGGCAGCTCTGCTTTTTCCCCTGCATTATTTTCTAACCAGAGCATGGTTATTAAACTTAGCAGGCAAAGAAACGAGAGCGCCCTTTAAATAGAAAAAAAAAAAGACCCAAAAAACCACTGTACAAGCAGCATAACCACATGGCTGGAGAAAGAAAATCACTCCCAGGGGCTGACAGACCTCTTGAGTTTCCACTTCAGTGGCCCACGAGGCAGCTCTGCTGCTGGGACTCCCGAGGCCCCAGAGGTGCCAGGACGTTTGGCGACCGACGGAGGAGCTGCCTTGGCACAAGGCTCCCTCCAGCACAGGTCACCCACAGGTCTGCAGTGAGTGTCAGCACACAACACTTGGGCTGGACTGAGACCAAACAACCTCCAGTTTAATGCAATATTCAGGGTGCATTTGGCACCTTGCTGCCTCCTCTGTGCCCGGCTGCAGCGGGGCTGGGGGGTGTCTGCAGCGGGAGGGCACGCTGTCCTCCAGATTGTTTTGAAACAACAAGAAAAAAAGCTTATCATAATCCTCCTGGCAATTAGAGCCTGGCTGGCTGCAAAGTGCAATGCATTTATCAAAACCTCCTTTGAAGGCGCTGAGGGAAGTGAATTTGAAGCTGTTGAGGACTGCAGGAGTAAGAGCCCAGCTGCTCCTGGGGAGCCTGAACTGAGGCGAGGGGCAGAGGGAGGAGGGAGAATTTCCTTGTCTGGGACACGCACGTTTTCCATCAGCCTGTGAGGATAAATAACATTTTATCTCTCTCCGTGTGTCTCTTGAAAGCTCGGCCGATTACAGCTGGCACGCTTAGGGGGCTCTTCCTGCAAACTTTGCCAAAAAATTAACCCCTCTTGGAGCCATAAATCATCCCAAACTGGGCTTCTTTTGCCCTCATCCCCACCAATGTGAGAAAAACTCAAACTTAAAAAAAAAAAAAAAAAGAAAAAAAAAGAAAAAGTTGCCAATTTCATGAATGTCAGGAGAACAAAACTGGCAGCTCTTGCCTTTTTAAAAACATGCATCAGCATGAGCTTCCCAGAGGCAATTCATACACAGCAACATGCTGAAGGGGCTCACCTGCCCTTGCCATACAGTGATGCTCTGGTTCAGCAGCGTGAGGCAGGATTAAAACAGTATAGTCTTGTAAAAACCATCAAAAGTAACAGGCTGGAGCACAGTTCCCAGAACCTCTTCCAGCACAGACTGGGTACTGATTAAATTCTCTAGACCCTTTTAATTTTCAGCCTAGTGCCCACTGCTCTCTCTGCAGCCCCACAGACCTCTGGACATGTTTTTCCCTCTCCCTGCTATTCACAATTACAAGTCTCCTTAGAGGACAGGGGGAGGAAAATTGCTCATGATGCTCTCTCTTCTCATCTGCTTCTCTCTGTCCAGTGTGGGCATCCAACCCTTGGCCACAGGACAACCTCCTTCTCTTGGAGCAAGACCATCCTCCCTCTGAGCACAGACCATATCCCTGGATTTTTATCCTGTAATACAAGTGCTGTCCCTCCAGCAGGCAGGGAGGTGGATCAGGACACCAAACCTCCCCTGCCTTAGGGGAAGGAGCTGAGTCCAGCTCATGGTGCACCCACCCAAAACTGCTACTTTGCAGAAGCTTGTTGGCATACACAAGCCCTCAGCACAAAACAAGGGTGTCAGAATAGGGAGTGAAAGCCATGGGAGAATAAGCAGATGGGAAGGTAAAGATGTATTAAAGATTAATTAAATTGTCCTGAGCAAACTGTCTGCATAGAGCAGGATCCCTGTGTCGTCTCCCTGCATCTCCACATCCCCTTCCAAAACAGCTTTTCTCCTCTGCAAGGTTTTGTTCATCCAAAACCACTGAACAATCACTGCCTTGAGTATTATTTTAATCATTCCCAAATGCCTTTCCTTTGGAGGATTCCTGCTGAGATCCCAAGCTGGGTTCTTCACCAGAGTAAATCAGCCCAGCTACTGTAACTGGGCTGCTGATTTACATCTCCTAGAGACCCACCCTCCTCCCAGCCAACTCCACTCCCTGTGCTCAGCCCTGCACAAGACTCCTCTAAAAATCTCCTGGCGAAACCTTGCTGTGCATCCTCCCCTGCACAGGGCTATTCTTGGGATTTAAGGAATGTGGACATTATGTTGCTATGAAAAGGGGCACTGTACTGAATTTATACACAGGAAGGTTGCAGGGATGAGAGCTGGGGTGTAGTGGCCTTACATCTGTGACAATGTTACAGGGATGACAACAGCAAGAAAACTTTGATCAGTCCCGGAGTACAAACGCAGGTTTATATCCTTGCCATCTGGCAGAGTATCATGTTAAGAGCTGAGCAGACAACAGTGGCTGCTGCTACACAGTGTACTAAATACCAATAAAAGCTGAATGGATCTGCAATAGAGCACACTTTAGAAATAGCTGTGAAAGGAGAATCTAGGCCACTAAGTGCTGTTAAAAACAATGTCTTTATATTTTTTCCCTTCCCCTTACTATTCTCCTCTGTCTTGCTTCTGCTCTTGGGATTCCTCTTCCCTCCCTTTTCCCAGCGCCTGTGGCTGCACAGAGAGCTATCAAGTGAAATGCTGAACCTAAACTAAAGGTTGTGTTCATTTAACAAGCACTAAATATCAGTCAGGAGGGGCAGGCTGGCAGCTGCCCTTACAGCTGAGGCCAATCCCTCTCCATAAATGGTGAAGCACAGCATCCCCACGAATGGAGGAGGTGGCTGCAATCTCTTCTTTCCTGCTTCTTCCTCCCATACTCAGCACAAAGGCATAAAAGACCCACATTGACCCCGAGACCCATGGATAAAACGCTGGACTAGTGTAATCATTGTCTTTTGCACTTCTGCAGAGCTCCTTCAGCACAAGATGCTCCAGTCATTCCCTGGACCTTGCCCAGAGCAGCTACAAACTCCCAGCTATGACCAATCCACCACTGCTCAGTGGTGAACACTGCTCTGCAAACATCTCAAATGCAGACATCTCAGCTCAAATGCCTTTGACTAAAAACTAAGTGGACACACTCTGCCCTGCACTTTCCACGTGCCAAAAGCTCAGACACATATAGGAGTACCTTAAACATTGATATTTAGGCTACCAAGAGACTGACTGTCCCTCTGATGGGCAACAGGAGGAACAAAACCTTATTTCACTCATGAGTTCACCATAGCCTAAGGATATTTGCCCATGTTAGTAGCAAAGCCAGCAAGAGACTGGTTCTCAGAAATCAGTTTCAACACCAAGACCACCACTCCTGCGTTATTTAACCTCACAGGCCACAAACCTCAGCCCAAAACATCCTTCTTCACACCAAGCTGTATAAAACATCTCAGCCACCAAATCATCACAGAGACAGACACAACACAGAAATGCCAAGAGGGACTCTCCAGTGATGCACTGGAGAAAACACCATGGACAATGGCACGTTTTCTAAGGAACCCCATGGGATCTCTCTGTTTTGGTATGCATTTCCCATTAAATGAGTAAGAATATTAACCAGCAATTAGAAGAAAAATTTAGCCTGGCAGTTAGGTCTCATTGTTACTAAGCTTTCCTATCAGGAAATACAAGGGTCTCAGAAGGGAAGCAATGGAAATGATCACTCAAAACAACTGAACAGGCTGCTAGGCTAGACACTACAGGCAGCAGTCCTGACCTGGCAGGAAAACCCAATAGCTCTATTCTTCCTCTTTGGCATCTGTGATCCTACAATTGCTCAGTCATTTCAATAAATCCTTCAGCTCCTCTATCTGGTTTAATTATTTTATGGGCTTAATTCTCAAAAGAACTCACTGCCCATGATTCAGGCCAGCTTTTCATCTTCAGTTGCAGCTGTGATCTTCCCAAACGTGCTCAGCACCCAAGAGCCATCTCTGGAAAGTCCCAGGGGAGGTGGCATTACCTTGCCAAGACTCTGAAGCACTGATTGCCTGTTTCATGGCTGCCTAACTCTTCAACAGGAAGAAATGTTTGCATGATGCTCTTATGGATGTTCACACTGTCAAAAGGGCTAGATACTATTTTCCCAAAGCAACTTGATCCATTTAAAGAACTTCTCCAGGAAAGCCAGTTGAGTATCTCTGACATCTGCACTACCATAGACACTCTAGTATTAACCATCCCCTTTATCTCACTATATTTTTGCTGATAGCTGAACTATGCAGTGCAGTGGTTCTGGCATCCCAGCAATGGCTAGTTATCAGCAGCAAGAAAGCACGAGGTCTGGGAACTCACTGAAAACATTCAGAGGCGATACATGAGGGACTGGGAGAGATTAGACAGGGTTTGCTGGGGCTCCAGGAATTCCTGCAATTCAGGGGTTACATGGCAAGATTTCTTTTTTCCATGGGACAGCAGCAAGCAGCAAGACAGAATTTCCATTTCTCTTTAAAGCTGTTTTCCCAAAACTGTCACTCATATACAGCTTCCCCTGTTTTTTCTCCACTGTTTCAATCAGATGGGGTACCCAGGGCAAGTCCTAGAAGTAGCAACTCTCATGTACACTGGAGAGACTCAACTAGGCTCTCATTTCACCAGGAGCTAGACTTTGGAGCCTGACTGACAACAGCCACAGCTGCCTGCCCAGCAATTCGCCACTTCGAAAGGGCTAATTAGTATGAGGTAATTAGTGTCAGGCAAAGAATGTCTGAAAAATAATCTGTGTATGTAAGGTCAGCCATCCTATGTTTTGTTCAACATACTTTATTGTTCTCTGCTGCTGAAAGAGATCCCAGAAAGATGATGTAAGACACCTAAACCAGGCAGATGCTGGAGATTCAGAGAATCAAGTGTTAAACATATTAAAATGCCTAAAGATGCAACTTCAACCCTAAAGGCTTCTGATGTAACAGGCATATAAAATGTGGAAGTTTCATGGATGATGCTAATTATCCCAAAAGCTCATCTCCCTTTCCCAACCGCCTCCACACCTAGGTTCTTGCTTTTCCAGAGGAATAAAAGCAAGAAGTGATCCAGCAGAAGATAGAAGTGCTGACAACAAGGTCTGGCCAGAGTTGTGGCTGAATTCATTTGCCACTGGGCTCCTGCCCTGTCATGGGGCAGCTGTGAAAACAAGGCCATTGGGAAAGCACCACGGGAAGCCAGAGTGGAAATGCCAACACAACCCCAAAGCAATAGCAGCCAACCTCAACCACAGACATTACAGTGGCAGCTTTCTTGCATTGTTGTTGTTTTTCCCTAAAATAGCCTGTAAGATAAACAGAGCCAGTGATTAGCTAAGTGCCATCCTCTCTGATACGTGCTTGGCCATTATCTGCTCCTCACACCTAACATCTAATTGCAGTGCAACACCCCAGCAGGACAGCCTGTCCCAGGAGGGACTGAATGGACTGACTGGGAGAGTTAAAAAAAAAACCAAAAAATGAAAAGGTTGTACTCCAGCAGGGTTAGGATGTCAGAATGGGGATTTCAACAGCAACAGCTCTGGAGAGGTTGGCTACCTCTCAGAAGCACACCCGGATTCCAAACTTGGGTCTGGTAAGGTTTCCCAGCCACAAAAATAGCCACATGCTCCCTGTCAACAAGACCTGGGCTCTTCCCTCTCTCCTTCCTGTTTATAACACATCTTCTCAAGGATGTCAGCAGAATCAGCAGCTCTCTGTGCTCCAGAGACAGCCCCTGCCTCGCCAAGTGAAAAATCTCCACAGAAAAAACAAGAGGGGTGAGGATTATCACTCTCTTGCCATCTTTTTTCTTTTTTTTTTAACTGCTTTAAACAAAAAAGTCACTCATTTCAATGATCCTATTTGCCAAGCAAACATATGAACAACCTGATCAGCACAGTGGAAGAGCAACATATCAAGTCCTGTGGGCTCTGGATGGACACAAGCCATCCTGGCCCCTGAATGCAGGACTGAGTCCCCCATAAACATAACTCTGTTTAAGTGTTTGTTGCAAACAGGAAGGTATCATATTTGGGAACTTCATGTTTTCCATGCTGGAGAGAGAAAAATATTTGGACAGGGGCAGCAAAGGGAAGGCTGAGTGTCTCCACAAGCAGTGCACAAACACACACTGTACCAGCTAGGGACAAATATGTAGCCCCTTTTGTCTCTTGTTTCTCTCATTTTACTCTTATTTCAGCTTTTTCTCTGGAAGAAGGTTACAGTTTACCACCCATCCAAGATGCAAGGTCAAGTGCAAGGTCACTCTCTCTCTTTTAAAAGGGAAAACATATTTCATTCCAGATCAGAGATTTGATCATGGAGATCCATATCCTGAGCCAGCAACCTGAACTCAAGGTGAGGAGCACCTCGCTGTCCAGCTCTTCCTGTGTCTTGGCCTTTTTGGAGATATTCCTGTTTACATTTTCTTCTTATACAAGTATGTTGGTCTCAATAAAAGTTCCAAAACAATTTCAGGAAAGCTTCATTTCCCAAAAAATATTTCCATCATCTCTCGTGGTAACTTAACTTTCTCTAAGTATGCACAATGTGAGCCCAGCTGCAATGTGTGTGTTGTGTAAACCTGGTGAGACTGCTGAAGTCAGCAGATGTGGTGTGGATTTGCAGTGTTTTCTTGGAATGAAGAACTTTGCCTTCTATTTATCACACACTTCCTTGCTAAAGAAACACTCTTAAAATGGCATTCACATTTTCAGTAAATGCTTTAGGAAAAGAAACAGAAAAGACCATCAATTACCAGGAAAAAAAAAAACAAACTCCCTATGCAATGGCAAAAAATAGCCTGTAATCCAAGTTTTGCTGTTACACTGACACAAAGTTGGACTCATCCCGATCTTATCCATAACATGACTGCTCAGTCACTCTAACTTAAACAGGCAGCACAAAGCTGTTCTCATGCAAATAATATACAAATCTGCCATGATTTGGTAATACTTAGCTTAATTTGACAGCTATTCATACCATCAGACAAGTATTGATTATAAATAAAGATAAAGAATGAAAAACTTGTGTTTAAATCCTAAGCAATTAATAACTAAAGATAGACAGAGGCAGATGAAATCTGTCAGCACATGGAAAGGATCCACTAATTGCATTGCATATAAGTTGCAAAAGTAGACAGCTTTTACTGCTTTGTTTTTCAGAAAGACAAACTCAGAGTTTAAAATTATGATGCTTATCTGTGGCTGCAGCTCCCCCCTGAACAGGATGATGCCACATCTGCCAGGTACCCTTCAGGTGTCCTACCCCAGCTCCTCTGCTCCACAAGGGAAGTGGGACATCATCAGCACCCCACTCAGATTTTCCCCTTATTAGTCAGGTAACTTCCCTGTTGACTTAACTTCCCTTTCTTTAATATCTCTAAGGCTGAGCTTTCCAACATAAGTCCCATTCATATTTAATCTCTACCTCTATTTAACTTGTCAAGGCTCTAATAAACGAGGAGAGCACTCTTGGCTGAAGGTTTTCCTCTGATCTGCTTGGTTCACACAGGCCCACAGAAGTGGATATAAACTCCCAATGACACAGTTCACACCTGGGAGGATGCAGGCAGCAGCAGGGCATGCAGACACCCCAGCCACACAGCACACCCACCATAGAGCCACAGAATCAGTGAGGCTGGAAAAGACCTCTGAGATCACCAAGTCCAACCCCAGACCCAACATCAGCATGGCACCAAGGGCCACATGCAGCCTCTCCAAACCCCACCACTGCACCCTTCAGACTGAGACACACCAGGCTCCAGCTCCCACCTTAGCCTTGTCTGAAGGCCACAGTTAAACCCTGGGAGAAGGAAGAGAACAGTCACACAGTGAAAGTGGCCACTACATAGGTTAAGTTAAAGCAGTTTTGAGGACTGTGGGATGCTGGGCTCACCACAGTCTCCTCTCACCTTGGAAAGAGACCACTTTAGAGAGCCATTCCACTTTTTTTTGTCAGGAGCAGGAACTGATCCCACTCTTTTGGCCCTCTTGGAGCTGCTTTGCCTCTGAGGCCTAATTCACTAATGCAACTTAGGCTGGCACAAATCCCATAAACACCCATTAAATAAAAGTGTAAGACACATGACAGGACAAGAGCTGACCCTGGCCAGAAACACCATAAAGAAAGGCTCCAACTGTAGTGGTTCAGAAATCTTGCTTCTATTTGACCACACTTTTATCCTTTTTTTCCCCTGAAACCCTGGGTGTCCTCATTGCTCACAGCTCCAGAGCTGGCTCCCAGCCACCAGGACCTTCCCCTCTCTCTCTTCTGTTGTGCCCTTCCACAAGCCCCCACCCTTGCCCACCAGCACTGGCCATCCCACACACCCAGGGCCCACCAGCCCTTCCCACCTTGTGTGTTCCATCTGCCATGTCACACCCTGCCCACCCCAACACCAACCCAGCCCAACTACAGCAGTCCAGATCACTCCCTCAGCAGACAGAACAAAGAACAAGCCCTTCTCTGCCTCAGCTGCCAGTTCTTCCTCCCCCAACCTCCACAGCAGTAGACATTTATCTGAAAAAAAGTCACCTTTGAAGCCAAAACCCGTTTGGGGGCTGGATGCTGGGAAGAGGGGGCCTTTTCTGTCCATGCTGTCCAGACACTCCAGCAAGCAGCACTATCTCAGCTTGGCTCCCTCCTCAGCCCCAGACAAACGTGGCTTCCCTCTTGACTTGCTATTTAAAACCAAAACCGGCACACGGCGGTTTCAGATGAACGAGCTGGAGCCATCGGGGGCGGGCGGTGTCCCTGTCCCTGCCCAGAGCCAGGTGCCCCCACAGCACAGCTCCTGCCTCCTCCGTGTCAGACCAGCCCATTCACTCACTGGTGGCTCTGTCCTACTGTTTAATTTAAGGAGGATCATTCCCTAAAACCCATCAGAAGCTCCAGCTGCAGGGGAGCGGAGGCTCAGTTGGAGATATTGCATAAATTTAAGGGTTTACTGCATTTACCCATCTCCTCTCAGCACACTTTACCAGAATAGCTCTTTATCTGCAGACATGGCTCGTTGACCCGGGCTGAACGTGGAGCCTGTACCGAGGTGAACAGCAGAACTGAAACCTCTTGGCTCCCTGAGCTGTGTCCCTCCTCCCAGCCTGCTCCCTCAAGAGCTCACAGCTGCTCACTGCACAGGGCACTGAAACCTCCTCCACACAGGGCTTGGCACAAGATGGGTGTTTTGTTTCATGTATGATTTCAGAGATTTTGAAATCCGCACCAAAGTGGAGCAGCAGCAACACCTGAAGTGTGGAAATTGTCTTACAAGAAAAATCTTCTTTTCCTTTAGAAAACAATGGACTTCTTGGAGCAAGTCCAGAGGAGGCCACAAAGATGTTCAGAGGGCTGGAGCACCTCTGCTATGGAGGCTGAGAGAGCTGGGGGTGTTCAGCCTGGAAAAGGGAAGGTTCCATGGAGACCTTCAAGCAGCCTTCCAGTATCTAAAGGGGATTTATAAAAAACACTTTAAAAAAGAATCTTGGATAGGCAGATAGGACAAGGGAGAATAGCAATTTAGATTAAATGTTAGTAAGAAATTCTTTACTGTGAGGGTGGTGAGGGACTGGAACAGGTTGCCCAGGCAAGCTATGGATGCTCCATCCCTGGAAGTGTTCAAAGCCAGGTTGGATGGGGCTTTGAACAACCTCATCTCATGGGTGAGACCCTTGCCCAGGCAGGGGGGTTGGAATGAAATTATCTCTAAGATCCCTTCCAATCCAAGGCATTCTATAATTCTATGATAATTTTCAATAGGATTGTCTATGTCTCAGGTTCAGCAAAGCCCACACAACTCTGGGAGATACTTTAATTTCAGTGGGATAGGATTGCAAATTCTGAAGGAAAATAGTTCTTTTCCTCTATATTTTTTATTCTCTATATCATAGGTAATGTAATTACATACACAGAAAATAGAAGAATGAATATTTGTCACTCTTTGATGCCCAGAGCAGTAATTTGCAGTGATGTAAAACAGGTAAAAGCCCTGGCACATGAACACAGTAAGATTTTACATGACTACTGTGACAGTAACCCCAGAGCCCCAAAATGAATGAGGTACAGTGCAAACACACAAAAACAGAGAATGTCCAAATGGACAGACCAGAAACAAAACAGGAGGATGAACAGAACTATGAAACTAATTTGCCACAGTTCCACAGGAGATCAATTCTAGGGCCAGGAATCACCCCAAGGGCAGGTCACACCAAGCTTTGCCCAGGTTTGCACAACTATAAGCAAGGAGACACTTTAAAATCAGACTCACTGCATAGGGAAACATGAGTTTGGGGCATCAAGAATCCATACCTAAGTGCCAGGAGCCTCCTCTTTACAGCTCACAGCTCCACTCCAACTTTCTGTGGCAAATCAGGACCAAAAGAGAATCATCAGTAGATAGTGACATCATTTAATACCTTTGCATTTTTAGTGCACCTGGCCAAGAAAAACAGCAGGCATTTTATGTTGATTTGGGATGCAGGTCCAGTGCTCTCAGGATTTAGCTGTACTGCAGGATGAGAAGCCTGGGGAGACCAGTGCTGGGTAGAGGAAAAGAAATAGCCAGCGAGAAGATTAACCTAAACAATTGCAAGAGGATTGAAAGTGATGGACTCTGGGTGATAAAAACCAGGTGCAAAACACAAAATTACTTTAACACTCAGAAGCAACTCAAAAAAACCCACAGGAACATGGACAGACATTTATGTCATCCTTGTGTGAGCACAAGGCAGCAACGTGCAGATGGTGAACAGCTCAGGCTGTAACCATCTGAAGAGCTGAAGTGACAACCCCCAAAGCTGCTGGATGGGAAGAAACTCAACTACAGTGGGTGCAGCCTCACAGCAATCTGTAGGCTGAAAGGTGTAGGGGAAATCTTGATATTTCACATTTCACACCATGAAGTGTGTGCTCCTTCCCCCACGCCCAGCGATGCCAGCACAGCAATGAGGGGACATCAAGACTCAGGTAATGCCATCAAGTCATAGCACCCAAAAAGAGGGGCTGGAAGATGAAGGGACAACTTGCAGGGCTGCACCATCTTTACTCCCTCCTGATGCTGTTGGTGCATACTAAAAATACGTGGCTGTTGTGGAGGACACAATGAAAAAGAATAGGATTTGTATTCTAACCCTAGGAGCTGCGTAGTTGAAGTCAATGAAAAATTTGGTCTGTGATCCCTACAAGACAAGTCACATCCTAGGCTAAAAAGCTACCATCAGGCCCAGCAGAGCTGAAACTGTGGACAGAAAATCACCATGAATCTCAAGCCCATCACCAGGTGTTGGCTCTTTTGGGTCCCTTCAGATTCAGATAAGGAGAACAAGCATTAAATCCACAGCAGATCTATGGTTTAGGACTCCAGCTCTAAAAAGGAGGCTTTGCCTTACTTATTTTTACATTCCAGTCACACATAAACAAAGACTATAATCTGCTTTTGAGGATTTAAAGTCCATGGATCTCACTGTCCATGTTAAGGTGCTTGGCTGGGGCCATCATCAGATGCCATTTGCCAGGTTGACTTTTTTCCCCTCGCCTAATGTTTTAGAAAGGGAAGGAGCAGAGGGACCAACCTCCTGCACTCAGACACCTGTGTACAGAGGCAGTGCCTTCCACCCAGGGGTTGGCTTGTAACAAGAAGGGGAAGAAGAGAGGAAAACTTCTCTCCAAACTCACACACCACCTGTCCAAAGGGTCAGCTTGCCTCTGGTGGTCTCTGTTTGGCACATAACACACTGGATTTGGGCTGTGAAACTTCACATTGCAACACATCTGTAAAAGTAACAGCCACCAGAAAAGGAAGGAGGGAAGGTCTGGGTATCTTGCAAAATGTAACTAGCAGGAATTAAAATGTAAAAGAAACACCCTCTGGGGTCTTCACAGAAGCTATAAACCCCAGCAACTGTTTTGCCAGGTGTTCCTGTGCAGCGCCCGCTGTTAAAGTGACTGTCTGCTGGCACCTCGCCTGTCTCATCTTCCCAGTGCCCCTGAGCCCACTGGGCAGAAAGCCATGAGCTGGGCAGCCAGGGGCAGCCAGGGAAGTTATTAGCCAGCCCTGCTCGGCAAGGGCTGCACTGGCGCCGGGCTCTGGGCAGCTGAATGAAGTGTTGTCATTTCCCAGCTGGGAGTGGGAAAAAGCACGGTGCCGCTTCCTGATGCTGTTATTTTATTTTGCAGCAGCTTCCCCTTCCCGCTGTCTGAATGTCACAGATTACTTCACTGCTGTGCGAGCCTGGGAGGGGGGAGCAGAGGGGGAAGCGAAAAATCTGGCAAGTGCTTCCCAAACTGCCGGCATCCCCGATGCCCCAGCAGCTGCACAGAAACCAGAAGCTGGAAGGGATGGGTGGCAAGTTCAGCTTTTGGGAAGCAAAAGCCATGCACAGGTCAGGAACAAACCTGCCATGGTCTGTTAACACCCCTAGAACCCGCTCTCACTCTCATGTCTTTAACCCCTCTGCACTAAGGTTGGGGATGTCTTGCTGGCTCAGGAAATATAAGCCCCGGGCTGCTTTTTGGAGCCTGTCAGCAGTGCTCTTTTGTCAAGCAGAGGCCTTCCTGTCAAGTGATACAAAGTGCTTGCTCTCCTTTTCCCCTTGGGATCCGCACACGCTTCCTCCGGCAGCAGCCCCAGCCTTTGTCAGCCCGAGGGAGTGGGGCAGCTGGCAGGACTCCTGAGAGCCTGGCAGGGACACCACTCTGCACAGCCCTGGAGCTCACCCCTGCACTGCATGCAAAGGGCTGGCCAGGGCAGGCAGTGGGGAATTGGGGATACTGGGATGGAGAACAGCAGAGATCACCAGTGAGCGTGACCAGAACAAGCACAGCCACTCCATGATTTCATACAGCTTACAGAGGGCTCCTTCCCACAACAGGACTAAGGGTCCAGCCAGGAATGGACTGAAGCTCTGAGAGAAATAACAAGAATAAGTAAGAATAAGAAACAAAAAAGACATGGCATGATTTCCCCAATGAAACAGCAGTGAGAATGTCAAGTTCTCCAGCACTTCAGGAGAAGTCTCTTTCACCAGAGCATCCCTGTCTTCATTCATCTCTGAAATTTTACCTAGCCGTGGCCCTGTTTTGGGGAATTGACTCCATATCTGCAAATTGACACAGCTGGGGTAATTAACACAGCTGGGGCAATCTAACACTGAGCTACAATGCTGTCACTATCAGCTAGGTCATATTCTCTTTCCCTTGCTGCTTGGTTTGGTGGAAGCTCTTCCCTCTGTGCCTTGGATTTGTATAGCAGGGACAAGGGTTCCAACTACCTCTATAAAGCATTTTAAGAATTCTCCACTAAAAGGTGCAACACCCACTAATTTCAGCAGGACTCTGCCTGAATAAGGCAGTGCTCAGAGGATAACATGAGGCTACTAAAATCATCCTTCATTTTCAGACAAAAAGAAGATGCTAATAAAAGTATTCTGCTTAATCTGTTCATTCTGAATAAGATGGAAAGGAAGGATAATTAAACAGCAGAGATTGGGGAAGCATAGAATGCCATCTTGACTGTCTTGTTTGTAGGTTCCCCATATAATTGTCATGTCAGAAACAACTGTCCTATCTACAACATCTAGTAGAGTTGTGTATCAGGAGCAATTACATTTAAAGCATTTGTGATTTTCTAAGTTTAAAGAGCACATTGAAATCCCTGCAGAAAATGAAAAAAAAAGTCAGACTTGCTGGCAAAATTAGTGTCCCATGAAAGCCTTTTCTGATTGCAATGAAGGTCCTGAATCACATTCTCCAAGGGAGGGGTAGACCAGGGCAGGGCAGCAGCAGGTGAGACCACTTCTCTCCATAGCAGTACCAGCTTGTGGAGGCTGAAGGTACCACTCTTAAACACTGCCAGCTCCAGGACAAAGGACAGATAACATTTGGTAGTGCACAGCACTGCTCCAGAGTAATTCAGGCTAGGAAGCACCCACCAGGACACAGCCAAGCAGAGTTCAAGCAGACAGGTTGCATTAAATCCCATGTCAACATGCAGCCTCAGGCTCTGATGTCTGGGTTGAGTAAGTGTAACTCTCCACCGATCCCTGGGGTGATGGGGAAAACACTATCCTCACATCCCTCAAGGAACAAAGAAAATCTTTTCACTCTCACTTCTTTTTCACCCCTCTAAAAGTGATGGCATTCCTCACCAGCTGTAATCAGCATGCACACCCTCCCAAAGTGCCATTTAATACCGTCACACAAAACTGCTGCATGACCCACTTTGGGTTATTATGTGCAATAATTATAAGACACCACAGTCCCGGTCTGCCAGGCTCCAGGAGGCTTTCTGCAAGGGCATTCTCTGTATTCTCCCTTCCTGTGGACTCAGCTTCATGCCTGGGAGATGGACAGCATTTCTCTCCATCACATCCACCCCCACCTCCTCTTAATTTCATGCTTGGACTGTGACTACACTAACAGGGCATATCGAGTTTCTCCCTCGTACACTGATTAAACCGACATGGTGCTTTGCACAGTCTTTCACAGACTCCTTATCTCACTAACACGAGGGAGGAAAAAGCACAAGGACAACTCTGAGCAAAGCAACACTGTCTCCTTTCCTGGCACTGGCAGAAGTCTCTTTGGGAAATGCTGCGCACCCTCTGTCAGGAAGCTGAGAGAGAAAACTACGACAGCTCAAGGGCTCGTCAGGGCAGGCTGGTCCTGCTAAATGGGAAATTCTGGAGGTGTCTTTAACAGCCTTTTCCAGCCTTTTCACTGTATTTTTCATCTGTATCAAATTGAGGAGGTGGGTAGAGATCAGAGGCTCAGAGAGGTGGTGTTTCAGAAATGGCCTCTGCTTCTGGGAGCTGTGTAAGAGATGCCCAGCAATGGGCAGTGGCAGTGCCCTGCCTTACCTCAGTGCATGCTTTTGGCAACCAGGGTCATGGCTATGGCTGCAGAGCACTGAAGCCACAGCTGAAGGGCTATCACTTTCCATCAGTCTGAAATTGAAATAGCACTGAAATCACCAGTTCAGTGCTAACCAAATTATTTTTCCCAATATCACCTCATCTTCCAGGCTTTGGTGTTGTTGTAACCTAGCAAGCTTACTAAGTTTTTCTGTCTTGTTTCAGAACTAAAAAAAAAAAAAACTTAAAGATATGAAATGGGGGATTTTAATCTACTCCCATTTCTTTGATTTTTCACAAGGTCATGAAAGAAGGGAATATTCCAAGGCCCACAATAATTAGAGGGAATTGCCACCATGCCAGGATAAATCAGTGGCAGAGCCATAGATAGAGACAGGAAAGGAACACAGCTCTCCTACTCTAGGGCCTTGAGCCACTCCAAACATAAGACATCCAAAGCAGCAGAAGACACACCAGGTCATCCATATGGAGCTGCTACATAGGACCCTGAACCTATGGAATGCCCATAGTCCTGCAGGGTAACAGAGCCTTGGGAAAAGGTCCTCATGTACCAGTTATCTGTGTTCAGAAAAGCAAATAATAGCCCAGATTTCCCCAATGCAGCTGTCCATGTTCAAGCCAGCTCCCTTCAGCTCCCTGTACCACAAGTACAGAGAGACTCTGTTCATCTCATCATAATGCAGGCACTGAGGACAGGGCAGATGATTCCCCCACCAGGTCTCAGCCCAGCACACCCTCATCAAAGACTCCATTTGACAGGTTCTTCAGGCAGCAACAGAGCAACAGGGGCACACACTGTCAAATATTTGGTCCCAAATCAAAGAGTTCATCAATCCTAGGATTTGAAGCTCTGAGAGACCTTTGGAAAAGGCATTACTTTGCTTTTCTCTCCTCTCTTGTTCTTGGGCTTGAGCCAACTACAAAACTGCTTTGGTACCTTAAGACAGACTTTTCATTCCTCATGGGCTTGTGAAGCACTCACAGCTCCTTTCAGCTCCTACTAGAACCATTCAACACCTTTGCAAGTTCCTTGGTTATTCAAAAGAGCCAGCCCAGCATCTGCAGAGCCAATTACAGGAGAGCACAGCACAAGTATAAAAGAACAGACTCTGTTTCCAACCCACACATCAGAGACTTTCCTTAGAGAACTTCCAAATCCATCACAGGCTTATTGACTGCCTTCAAATCTCCTTGCCACAACCCTTGCAAAGAGAGCAGCACCTGGAAGATGAATGGGAGCTGATTTCAGAGCTGGGTTGATTACCTGGACACACCTCACTGATGTAAAGGTACCAGCTTGGACCTCAGCTTTTCCAGCAGACCCTTTGTCACAAAAAGCTGCATTTGAGAGAGGTTTGTTCTACTCACACAGACCCACAGGTGACATGTGCAGTTTAAAACAGGCTGTTCTCAGGAGCATATTTCCTTGTCTGGCTTGGTACCATAGAATTGCTGCTGATGCCACAACTGAGTGGAGCTGGGCTATCATTACAGATAGATGGTCTGCTGGAAAGTGCTTTCACACAGGCACATAAAAACACACACACACACACACACACACACACAGACACACACACACACACGTGCACACTGAGTTTGGCTGGGCTGGTTAAAACACCACAGCACTTATTGCTCCTCGAGGCCCATGAGTTCACTTCCAGGCTCCCAGCCAGCTTGGAAATCACATAACCCACGTGAGCAGCAAGGTTGTAAGGAGACATTTGTCCAGAAAAAAAATAGTTCCCGAGTGTTGTTCCCTGCCGGACGCGTCTCAGCAACCCTGAAACCAAGATAGTAACTAGTCAACACTTTAGGGACTATCCTTGGTGAGGTCAGCCAGAAATGACTGCTCACCATCATGAGTGAGAGGGCTACCATGCTGGGGATAAAGGAGAAAGCACTTACTAGGTCTGGCTGTTCTTTGCAGGGAAGCACAGAAATTTTTAGCCATGTTCTAGTGCTTTTCTGTCAAGTAAAAGAGCCAAAGAGGCATAAAAATGGTGTAAATCATTCATGCTGTCTAGAAAAGACAGCTGAGCACAGGGCACCTTTCAAGGACCTCTTTACAAACACCAGCCCAAGGGACAAGGGCAGGATGCCAGGTAACCAGAGGATGGCACAATGAAGAGGCACAGAGCAACAGTGGGTGGCCCCATGTGGTCCACAGGGCACCTCACTTACAGACATGCTTCTAAAAGTGACTGCAAACCACCACAGGTGTCTTTATTGCAGCAGAGTAACACACAATGGACAGACAGCAAGGCAGAGAAATGAGTCTCTGAGATCAATATTGATACAAGGTCCTTTCCCCCAAATGGTGCTGACCCTTCAAAAACCCTTCCCACTGTTTTCCCTCTCCAGCACCTGGTCCATCAGCTTCAGCTGGATCACAGTGGGGTGAGAAGTGGATCTGAGGCAGGAGGAGGGATTAGGCCACCTTGTCAGGCCAAATTCAGATACCTCACAAGCACATGCCATCATTGTGCAAGGGAATGGGGATTTGGCCCTTCCTATGGGGATGAAATTTATGCTAAAGACAAGGTAAAGTCAGGGCAACCCTTTCGTTCATCATGGTGTAACAATCTGCATGAAAATATAGCTATTGATATAATCAGGTTTCCCATCCCTAACATTCTTCTTGTTCTTCCCTTGCTTTAATTTTTGCTGATAAGAGGTAGCTCATTATTTGGGGGGAAGGGGAGGCTGCCTATGTTTTTTTCATATTAAACTGTGGCAGCAGTGTGCAGAGAAGCACGGCACTTCCCCTCTCTCCCTGGGTATGCTGCAGCACAAAGGCTTGGGGCTGATCTCACATCCTCTCCAACAATTAAAAGTCAAGGCCAGCAGCACAGCCAAAACTTGACACGCTCTTTTAGAGAACAAAGGTCACTAGATTGAAGTCTTCACTCCCTGCTTTGGCTGAAGCAGCATGAAACATCCTCTTCAAAATCTAAGGCAGTTGAATCTTTATCAGGTGATGATGGCTTTTTGGAGAATAAAGACAACTGACCTCTGTGTCTTCCCTCCTACTGTTCCACAAGAAACCTTCAGGCTGCCTAATTAGTATAAATCATTTTCCAGCAAGTGCTCCTGCCCCATGGCCTCATCAGACACCAGGTCCAGAGATAAAGCTCCGATGGCTGCGCTGGGAATGACGGCTGAGGGAAGCCAGGAGCTGGACAGCCACAGCCACGCTTGGCTCCAGCTCCCCGAGGAGCAGCACAGGCTGAGGTGCTCACTGCAGATGTGCAGGTGTGACCTCCACAGCCAGGAGACAGGGGCTGGAGAGGACAACAGCTGGGAAGGAAATGAGCCAGAGAAAGGCTGCGTTAGAAACCTCAGCACTCTTGGTGTTTTTGCACAAATAGCGCTTTTTGGAAGGGTAAATGAAATAAAAAGTCATTACATGGTTAAATGGTTAATTTCATGGCTACAGTCATAAAGCTGACAGAAGCCAGAGCAGCCACAGGGAGGCCCTGTCCAGGCCTGACGGCATCAACACCCTCTCAAGAATGAGCTTCACGAAGTAATTTGGTTTGGGCTAATTTAAAATCAATCCTCAGAGCATGTTGCTTGGCCAGCCCAGGAGTTTCACTCTTGAAAGAGTCTAAAAGATAGACTCAGCCATCTTCTTGCTCATCATGGGGTCGGACTAAAATTCATCCCAGATTTTTGGAGGTCCTCTCTGCTTGCTGTCCCTTCTTAATGCTCCCTGCTTTGCCCAGCACACTGAAATCCTTACACAATTCAAAGGTAACCTCCAATTCAAGGAGACTTTGTGTGGCTGGTGAACAAGGTCTAACATGATCCCAACTCCACTTTATCTGGTCAAAACAAGGATGACCCAAGAGGAGAACCTACAGTGGCAGCCTGAAATTTCCATGGATTTCATCCTGCTCCTTCCACTGCCTCAGACAGACTGTGGGAGTGCAGACTGCATTTCCCCACACACTTTAGTTCACTTCTAGCACATATTTTGTTCCAGCACAGAGCCTTCCCAGCATCTCTCCAGCAAACAGGGAAAACCCTCACAAAAAGGGTATTTTTAGGAGCTGTTTCCTCCTATCAATCTGAAGAGCAAGTGGCATTTCCCTATCATTAGCCCAACAAAAATAGAAAGCACAAGGCACCACAGCGTCAGACCTCTCACTTCCATGAAGAACTGAGGCCTGGGCTCTTCCACACTCAAGCTCAGATTGCAAAGATGAAACCAAGAAACCCCCAACAGCACCACAAAACCATTTGTATGCCCCTATAAACTTGGAGAGATCTAAGTTCAAAGCAACACTAAAGCAAAAATCAAACTGACTCCTTCCTCTCCTCATGTATGGTCATTCTGATATAGTGAGAAGGAAGATTCAAGTCATCAAATCATTTAAAAATACTTTGTTGCATGAGTTTTCAGCACTGCAATGAGCCTGATTGGCCCTGTGCAGGCAAAGCAGAGCGAGATGGCAGCAGACAGCCAGCAGCAGGAAAGGATGAGGGAGAGAAGGGCTTCCAAAACAAAACTCAATGGAAAATACCATTTTTATATGAAACAGCCTCTGCTGACAAATAGTTCTTTGTCCCAACACAAAGAGCATGCTTCAGGCATGAGTTGCTAGGACAGAATCACCCCCATGCAATTCGCTGCTCAAGATATGCTGCAGAAGCCAGTCCTGGCTCCACGTGCCCTACCTGCTCTGGGGTTAAGACAAAACATTCCCAGTCATGTCCTCACATAAATAATTTCTCCATTTCGTGCACTGATCTTCTCCACTTTTGCTAAGACAAAACCTTCCCCCAGTCCCACTGAAGTGAGAGGGGCTGCACTGCTGGGAGTCAGGCAGAACCACTCTTCTCCTGAGAGCCTCACCTGTGTCAAATGAGGCTCAGAAAACATTTGATAAAACGTAACATAGCTTTGATCAGGCCACAGCAACTGACACCTTAAATTTCAGCATGTAAATTAAGTTTTAAGAACTGTGTCTCCCAAAAAAAATCTTAGGTGTGGGGGGAAAAAAACCCAAATTTTTGTCAGTTTTCTTTCATGGGATATGGATAATATCCTAAAAGATTAATTGAGAGAATAGAATAAATTGTATTTTAATTTATCTGAGATCAATTCACTTAATACTGTCAGGATCCTTCATCCAAGATTATCCCAAGAAAACTGGAGTCAGGTTTATCAGACATTAATTACCTACATTAAAAAAAAAAATAATCTCACCTCTTCCTGCAAAACAGTGCTTAAAAATAATTGATAAAGAAGTCATATTGGATGAACACACATATGCATTCACCCTGCTCCTTACTAACCACAGCTCCTAACAGGAGATAATGGAAGCTGCTTTCAAATGAAATGTCTAAATGGGCCTAGAGCTTGTTTTCTCCAAACTCAGCCAGGCATTACTGCTGCCACAGCCACTTTCAATCAAGCTTTTACTGCAAAGGAAAACAAAGGAAGAAGTTAAATCCATGGGAGATTTCCAATGAATACTTAAAAATCTTTTCATGGGACAGAGTGAGGGAACTCTGTACCAGCAATGACCTCAGAAATCTTGTGAGTTCACTCCATTGCAGGCTGTTCCCTCTCTCCCCTAGATTTTAATTAGCTAATTCAAGGCCTTGTATGGAGGAGGAAAGAGTAGTGCTTAAGCAGCAGAAAGTTCAGCTGAATTTGCTGTGTGCTTGGAATTTAATAGACAAATACCAAGATCCTTTTGGGAACTGTCATTTCCCACAGTTAAAGGTGGACATACAGCCACTTGGAGCCTTTCAAAGGACATGGGGCACAGAGAGTGTCCTCTAATATCAAGAATATGCTGAGATTTGTGTGCCATCCTGCACCTTCCATGGGGAGAGCTGCTGCCACGCTGTCCCCACACAAATCTGTGGCTGTGCAGACACACAGCACAGACCCGAGGCATTCTCCCTGTGCCTGTTTCTCCCCCCACAAGCTCTTTTCACCCGCCTGAGGAACAAAGCCAGCAGCTGAAAGATCCAGCAAAAGTGCCTTGTTACGCAGAAGAAAGAGATACTTTAACTCAGCTGTCAATAAGTTTTGCCCATTTACATGTGTGCAGAACACTTTGAATAAATTACGTTTCCAGGATTTAGCTCCACGACAGTGGCCTAACAAAAGGGGACTTACAGCTCCAGGGGAGAGGAGGGGGACAAGGGGGAAACACATTCTGCACAAGACAAAATCCCTTCCAGAACCGTGAGGACAAACTGGGTTGGCATTTTCCTTTGATGAGCACAGCTTTTACATCACTTGCAATCTATTTTCAGACACATTTTCTGCATTTGCATCAAGCACAGTCACTTCCACATATGGTCTCTGTGGGGGTGAGGATGGGATGGTTTTGTTTTTTTAATTACAGACACAGCAAAAGTAAAAACAATGGGGGAACCATAGGGCGCTGCTGATGTCAGGTGGAGCTGTGCCCCTCAGGGGACCAATTTTACTTGGAGAGTGAAATCTGCTGTTCCAGCTTTTAACAGAACCAGCAGCCAACAGAAGCACTTACAACACACTGGCTGAGGTTTGTATCTAATTTTAAATATGCACACATGTGTCCCCAGGTGACTATTCTGAAGAAAATTTACCTGTGGGGAGTGAAAGAGAGGAGGATGCTGTCTGTTACATCACCATTGGGGAGGAAAAGCAGCTTTCTCATGGACCAGGGGAATCACTTCTGCATTTTCCTGAGCAAGACACTCTAAAGAAGAAAAACTCACTGGGTTAAAGTCAGTGAGATTATTACGAGAAAATTGGGAAATTAGGTTTCCTGCTTATCGAGAGAAGTCTACCAGATAGAAGAGTCTCACCTCTATCCTTTACTTGCCTTCAGGGAAATAATCATATAGAGAGGTGCTAGAATGGATTTAATCAAACACAGGTTTGTGCCCCCAGAAGAGATCCAGCAGATGAAGCTCCCAGCTCTGTGCCAGGCAGGACAGACCAGCCACTCTAATGGTACATGCTGATCCTCACATCCTTCAAATTGTAATGCCATGAAATAAAGCCTGGCTGCATTCCAGGGTTGCACTGGTCACTGACTTTAATAAAAACAAGTGAAGTAAGATAGATCCATGAGGCTGAAACTCAGGCAGGTTCCCCACAAAAACAGCAGCTGAGAATATCCCCAGCTGACAGGCTCCACTGTGCTCTGACAGCAGCAGCTTGGGATGGACAGCCAGAAAGAGCTAAAGACTACCCAAAACCTCCCTCCTCAAAGGCAGCAAACATGAATTCCTGACCTCCCTGATATGAAAACCAAATACACTGAAAGCAGGAGAAAAGGAAACCACCAGCATCACAGTTTCGTGTATAATATCAATGGGAACACGCAGAACCTTTCTTCACTGCTTCAAATAAATGAGTGACTCATTCCCTTTGCAGCAGCAACCCTCACAGACACTGCCAGCCAACGAAACAACGTGGAAAAAAGAAAAATCCATGACAGTTAGGTGAGCTCTCTGCCCCCAGAACCCACCAGCAAATGGTGCTTGACAAATGATATGGCAAATTTCTCCTAGTCCAAAATACCCTCTCTGCAATTACCACCTGGAGCCAGTAAAAACCACTGCCAGAAACGTGCTGATTTCCATGCTCTTAATCTTATCTGTGGAAGAGGATCCAGGGCATCAACTGCACTGGTGTTTCCAGGAAGAGGAGCCCTAATCAAGCATTTCTGCCCATGAATAACAGACAAGGAATGTCTCCGCTTGGCCAGCAGTAGCCTGTGAAAAATTAAAAAAACATTGTAAAATCAGCTTTGGAAGCAGGGAGAGCTGAGGGGTGATTGCTGTCTTATCTCCACCAGTACAGATGCTGGAAGGGCAAGGCTGACCCACAGACAGCTGTCACTCTGAGACAGCCTGACCAAATCCACAACAGAATGGGTCTACAATGCTGGGTGGCCATCACCCAAAATGGAGTTCTCTGCTAACAGGTGTTTGGTTTTTTGTCTTTAACAGAGTTGTAATTACCACTGATTTTCTTAAAGCTTCAGCTGCTGTGCAATGCAGAAGTTACAGTCAAAAAACACCCATGTTTTTCAGAGAACTCTGAACATGCACCAGAAATAGTCAATGGATCAGGTATGAACCTGAGACTAACTAGATCCAGACTGGGGAGTGGCCCTTTAACTCTGGAAGGCACCAAATGGGCCAGATTGACTTTTACCAGAGAATACCCCTGGAAAAAGAAAAGCAAATGTTAACAAGTCCTTTTTAATGCCAACTGGGTCTGCTCCTTCCCAACCAAACCCCCAATCCCAAATGCTTGGCAGAGAGTACTGCATCTGCTAGGAGAAATTGCTGATGCTGGAGTGCCTGTTCCTAAGCAGGTAAAGGCACTTCCAAGTGCACATGGGCATGCAGGTTTTGCCATGGCACTTTCTCAGAAATCTGACAACACACAGCAAAGGGTCAACAGTTCTCTCTGGAAGGCTGTGTTGATATCTGCTGCAAGATAACACAGCCTGAAGTCAAAGGAACTTACTTATTTTCTAGGCTCGTTATCAGTTGTTATTGTAAGTAAAGCAGTGCTCTGTCAAATGCCCCTTCATTCTGACCTTCCCATGGGCAGGACCCACTAAGATCTCACGGAATGTGAAATAATCATTAATACACTCTCTGGCAGTGCTAATAAATCATACAGCTCAACGTCTTTTAACAAAGCCATAAAACTCTACCAAAGACACACCAATAAACTGCACACTCGAGAACCATTCCACCCCCAGCCTCTTCCCTCACATTCCAAAAATGCAGAAAAGCAGCAGTGATGTTGGCTCCATCCTCTAATCCCCAAATCCCTCAATTACACGAAGGGAGCTGAAGATAACACAGACTTAAAGACCTAAAAGGAAGCTCCTTTCAGAGGTAGAAGAAAGGTGTTATATCAACAATCCTGGGTAATGGATTCATTTACTATGACATTTCTCCCTGTGCAGACAGACAGGCAACACAATGTCTACAGACATTATGCCTCCCATTCAGAGAGGAGTTTGGTGGTACCTGAGCCTTCTGCAATGAGCTGAATCTCATGCCATAAGGAAAAGTTTTGCCTGTGTAAGGAAATGGGCTGGCTCACATATTAATCCTTCAAACTCTCACTGAAGCCTGAGGGTAAATTCACATATATTGGCTTTAAATTAGCCTTTCCTTTTCCACTTTGAAAAAGCCATTCCTGATTGACACCAGAACATGCTCAAAACCAGATCCCATCAGCCCTCCTTCACCTCTAACTTCAGACACAGAGCAGAGGCACCTGAGGGGTCCCTCATCTCTATTTACAGGAGGAAAAAGTGCTTTTGGGGAATGAAGTATCTCAATCTCACACAGGTAAAGAGTGGGACAAATAAAACCTGTCCTGCAGCATAGCAGGGGCTGGATGAGCTTTTCTCCCTCCCACTGTTGAAGGGACCATTGGGGCTCTGAACAGAGCACTTTCTCTTGGTGGCTTTTTCCAACTGCTGCCACTATTGGATGGCCCCTTTCATGACAGTGGAACTCCAGGCCATGGTGTCCATCTTTTCCAGCTCACATGAAGCAGGAGCTGTTCTATCAGCCCTGTATCAGGCCATGGTGAAGGCCACCAAGTCCTCTGTGTCACCAGCCATGTCAGCAAGGGGAGGATTTGCAGCACTAACCCAGAGAGGAAAGTTTTGCTTCCAGCTCCTGATCCACCACCCAAAACTTGTCCTGGATCCAGCTATAGTCCCTCTGCTAGGACTCTAAAAAAAAGCAGTTGTTTTCAGGGTCAGTGTGAAATGATGTTGTTTTCAGCAAGCAGAACTGCCTGAACCTCATTTACTGCACATCCTGCCTGAACTTCACAATGAAAACACCACACAAGGTTGCAGGTCAGACCACTGAGCCCCTCCTGCTTGTGATGCTAATTCCTGCATGGTGATGAGAAAGCCCCAAGGGCTATCAATCCTTCCCACTCTGGGGTATAAGTTGATCACCAGGAGGAAGGAAAACCACCTCTTCCCTTAAATACATATAGTACTACACACATAGGGGCAAGGAGCCCCTGTGTGAATCTGCCAGACACAGCTGCTTTGTGGACAGTGAGCAAAACATTTCATAGGAAATGTTTTGACACAACAAAACATTTGTTGTGTCAAATTTGTGTCAATTTGTTTTCACACAACAATGTCCTTGGATGTTCAACTGCAATGTGTCCTCAGGCACACCTGGCAGGGAAGATTTGGGGGCTCTGGGTAAGTGACTGAGGATATTAAGCAGCTATGGAGTGAGATAGAGCCTATCCAGCTCAAAAAACTCATTGAGGGGGAAAAAAGCTCAGTGGGGACTTGCCTGTGATTTACCTGTAGCTTTTAATTACTGACACTGCATGCAGACATGCATGAGCTGTATATGGCTATGGCAGCATCACCATTAGCTAGTCCAGGAACTTAAATAAGGCCAGGACTCAGCTCTTGGGTGCATCTAAATTGAGGTGTCAAACTCCCATTGCAGTCTGCCAATACTGGCTCAATGCCCTACTTACCAACATTCCCATCAGCTTTGAGGGCAGCTCAGACACCAACACTTGAATGATTTTATCCATGAGCTGAACACTTCTCATGGTGCCTTGGCTTCAGGCTGCAGGACAGCATTCCCATGCCTGGTGGGGTAAGCCCCATGGAGAGGACAAAGGGGTCTCCTGGAGCCCCTTCACCACCTGCATCCACCTCCTGACACTCCCCAGTGGTGCAGAGGCTCCCTGCCCACCCACAGACCCAATGCACCAGCACAGCTGGATCAGAAAATCACCTGCAGATGCAATGGCATCAGTTCTACCTGAGCAGGAGCACAGGGAGGGAGCCAAGCCATGGGTTCCTCTGGACTGTCCTGATGCTCCTTGCAGGCAGAAGGCAGCATGAGAGGGGAGGCAGTGAGGGGAGCCCTGTGGGCAGGCAGGAGTTTTCAGAAACGCTTTTTCATTCTCACTAAATCCTCTATCCAAACCTCTCCCTTTTGCTAAAAGTCTTTGCAAACACTAGCAAAACCTTTCCCGTTAATCTTCCTCCATCTCACTAAAACAACACAGACTGTCTGTCTCCAGGGAAGGCTGTCACAGGATATGGGGGAGGAATCTATCATTTGTAATGTACGGAAATATAACTTACACATATCAAAGGCATTTGCTCCAAAAAAAAACAAATACACAGCAGAGATTGGGAGGCCAAACCCTCGTTGCCTTCAAGCTACTGTGCTTAGCAATCGTGTGAGCAACAGCCTGAGCAAACCCAATTAATTTGATTTGTAGATTGCACAGATTAGCAATTGTGTTCCAGTGGTAAATCCCACAAGGAGCCCCTCTTGCTTACATTTCTGTACAGCTCCTCATTTGTTACCTGAATGTGTAAAGGCACCTATCTAAATCCCTTCCATTTATTTACTGCCAGGTATGCAGCCCTGGCTTCCAACAGCACCTTCTGACCAATATCTGTCAATGTCTCTGAAAATTTTAGTTCTGAAAACTCTCCAGGGCCCATGTCAGCAATATAAGCAAAAACCTTGATCCTGAGGCACTGAGTGGCTCAACAGAGCTGTTTACAGGCAGTCAGGAAAACAAATGAACTGTGTGTAGGACACTATTTCTGATGGGCTTCACTGTAGCCACCAGCCATGCCAGGGCTTCTGCACCCTCCAACACCTCTGGCCTGATCCAAATTTAACATTCAAAGGGTTGAGATTCAAATGTGAGATCCTTTGCATGATAACAACCCAAAAGGGAACCCAAAAAAAAACACCTCTGAAAACTGAAAAATGTTGTATGACCTACTGTTAGAGGGAAAATTATTCTTTCAGACTGTTGGAGTGAAAATTATTCTTTCAGCTTTATGAGCAGTTATCTCTCAAGTAAAATGCCTGATGAAGAAGTATACAGTCAAAGCTGCATGAGATTCCAGTAATGTTTGTTTAAAGCCAGAGATGTCCCTTTAAAATGAGGTCTGTGAAGCTGGAGAAGAAAGAAAAAAAAAAAAAAACAAACAAACAAAAAAAAAACTAAAAAAAAAAAAACCAAAACAAACAAACCACTGACAACAGAGGGATAATGAAAGCTTTTTTCCTATTTTTTTAGTACTGTATCTACTAAAGAAATATTTTCTGCTGGTTAAAATAAGAAAAGCAAGATTCTACTGATATTGTCTGGATTTCAATATTTCTAAAAACACGAGCACTTCATAAATACACTGAAATATTCTGTCATCACCAGACAGAACATGCCAGTTTTCTATAAATATAGACATCTGGCAGTGGTTTCTTCTACTGCTATAGATTTCTGGTGTTAAGAATGCTATTTTGTAAGCAAATGCACGTTGGAAATTAATTTCATATGCGACAGGTTACATTAAAGAGCAAAAAGATTTGCTGGGCAGAAGCACGTAACAAAACCAGTGTTCCCAACCAGTGTTTCTGACCCTCTCTGTGAGGCTGCCTTCACAATACTGTAGGCATAAAATATGTTCCTCCAAGCAGTGCTGTGAAGCTTAATTAAAGCATGCCCACAATTGCATTGAAATTTGAAATGGGCACTTTGGCATTGTAATTCCAGCCATGGTGAAACAGCACTGACAAAACTGTGAATATTAAATATCAGCAAGTAACAGCCTGCTTGGTACAAACCACCTCAGGGATACCAGAAGCAAGAGCCAGGTATATAAAATCTAGTGCTGCAGGGCTATGCCATGACTTTTAGTCTTTCCTTTATTTTTTTTTTTCAAATAGGATTTCCAGTCATATCTGTGTCCTAATCTGACCCATGGTACAACCATCCACAGAGTTGCATCAGACAGAGAGCAAGATATTAGGAAGAAATTCTTTCTTGTCAGGGTAGTGAAGCACTGGAACAGGTTGCCACATCCCTGGAAGTGTTCAAGGTCAAGTTGAGGGGGCAACCTAGAGGAAGGTGTCCCTGCCCATGGCAGGGGGTTGGAACAAGATGGTTTTTAAGGAGTCTTCCAACCCAAACCAGTCTAGGATTCTAATATTCTACAAAACTGGGGACACACAGGGTCATTACAAAGAGGTGAGCATGGAGAGAACACCTTAGTTCACTAAGGGCTCACCTGGGCTAAAAACAGATCCTAACATCTCACTCTAAGGGTGACAGAAGACATCTCTGTGTAAGGGCATGGGCTATGTTTTCTATCCACATCTGCTTTGTTCTACAAACTCCCTATTATGAAGTTATTAGCATCAGCAGATAGATCAATTTCTGACTGGAAAATTTTCCCTTCTGGTTAACATAAGCCAAGTGTAAACACTCCCTCAGAGGTTAACAAAAGCCAGCAGCCCAAACAGGGACAACTCTGCAAGAAAAGGGGAGTGCGAGTCAGGGGGAAGTTAAAAATACAATTAATCACAGGTTTTCATACACCTTTAACACATTCCTGCCAGTGATCAGGCATTTAGAGTGACTCTGTATTGCTCCTCACCCCCTTTAAATCCTGTTTGGGGGGAATATTTTCCAAGTGGAGACATCAAAACAACAGATCCCAGAGCCACCCTCGGCATACAGCCCCCACTGCCCACCTTCTCCCCTCCCTTCAGTGAACACTACTAATTCCCCAGCTCCATCAGACCTTGATTTTTCCCTTCCAAATCAGCCTAAAAGCATTTTGGTACCAAAGACAAAAAGAAAAGCAGGGAGGACCTGCTAAACCCAAAGTCTCCAGACAGCTCTCAGCGTCTGTCAAATGCTTGCTAAAAAATCCAAATAAAGACAAACCCAAGCAGCCTTGATACCTTGTGTTATCTTTGCAGGCTGGCTGCTGCCTTATCAGCTCTGACAGAACCTGGCATTTAAGAAAAATTCAGTAGTCTTTGGGTGGAAGTTAGTTCCTAAAAAAAACACGCAGCCGAATTGCTGGAAGTTGGTACAAGAGGAGAGGGTGAGTGGGTAAGAGATGGTCTGAAAGGCCCCACTATGGTCTTGCTGTTCCCTCTCAGGAAATACACTGCCATGTAAGAGTTTTAATTATTTGTTCATAATTCTCTCCTCACGTTTCACATCCACTGCACAGGCCAAGAGCTACAAGGGTGAACAATGGCTCGAAATGCTGCTTGCTCACATTAGGAATGAGAATGGAATTAGGAGAGAATCCAGGCAAAGCCACCAGCTCTTCATACCAGGTTTTCAAGCTCATCAGAAATGGCTGAAGATTTTCTGACCATGACTGATGCTGGTCTTAAGTGCCACTGTCTTGACGGGGAAGATAAAGATGTTTTATCCTCATCTTCACGTATAAAACAGATGCTCTCTTTTTGGATAAAGTCTCTGTGGAAGTATTTGGATGTTAAGGAGCACTTGTTTCAAGAAAAGCAGAAGTTCTGTTTGCTCTCACATGTACCTCACCCTGCACTGTGCATTTTGGCAGCCCCCTCACACAGGGGTTGGACTTTTCCTATGCAAAGAGGTGAAGGTCCTGCTCTTGAAAAAGTTATAAAATAGCTATAAAACACCTTTGCTTGACACTAATTGATGGGTAGAACAAGTTAGCAAGAGAGGAGCTGTCTCAAGGCCAAGGGCTGCTTTTCAAAGTCTCATTTATAATGTGACAGAGGGAACAGCTGGGGGAAGGAACCAGCCTCTTGTCAACCCTAGAGGGAAGGACAGACAGACAGACATACCCTGGGGAGCTGCCCTGGCACTATAAGCCCCTCTGACAGAGGGTGAGTGGCTTTCTGCCTCTGACCTGACCCCTTCTCCCCCAGAGAGTCCTCACAAGTACTCCTAAACAGCTAGCAAAACCTGAAGTGACACAGCTGGGCTCCCAAAATGATCCTTTTTCTTTATTTTATTTTCGATTTTTGCCCAAGATAACACTGCAGGGGAGGCAGAGGAACAAAGCAAAGGGAACTGCAGAAGTGGAAGGTCCTCAGCAAGTATTCTTTAAATACAAGCAATCTCCAGGTGCTTTAAGTAACTATGTGCCTAAACACTTGGAAAAATGGTGTTGGAGAACAGACACTTTTCTAGTTGCAAAAGTGCATTGAAATCCTTGGGTTTGGACCTCCCCTTGTGTGCCTCCAGTTCTGTGCTGCATGGGTTTCAGTGGATCCAAACTGGGATGAATTCAAATAGATGTGTCATACACTATTTTCCGTGTTTTATTTGACTTTAATTACTTCTTTGCAGTACTGCTGTTTGAAAAAATCTTTCTCAATTGAGGGTGTTGGTTCTGCCTAGGGCTGCTTGGCCCTTTTCCACTGAAATGCCCTTTCAACAACCATCAGAAGCCTATGCAAGGAAAATGAAATCTTTTGGAAGATCTCTTTTTCTGTGAAAATTTGCCTCTCTCAACTCTCTTTCCTTCTCCCAGATTTTAGGTTGGTTACTCTGTTCACCTTTCTAGAAGGTGGAAACACATGGTGGGGTCCAGCAGGATATGGAGCAACACTTGGGAGCAGTCAGACCTTGTTGGTAGCATAGATGAAGACACTTTGATGATGACAAGGTTGATAATAACAGTAATAATGCCTTAATAATCTGTGTATTTTTTTTTTTCCTTCCAGGACTTTTGATGGTTGTTTCCATAAAAAAAAAAAAACATGGTGTAATGCCATCTCTCCCTGAAGTCAATGGTGCCTTGTGCCCAGCAGAGAGGGGACAAGTGAACTTGCAATTCATGCACATGAACCATGGTGAGCGTTCAGTGCAAGGCTCCAGCCTGTGCATGAACAAATGCTTGCATCTGTGTCACCCTGGGCACTGAAACAGGGTCTGGGGACAGAATTATTGGCCTGGTGGATCTATATTGTAGCAGCAGCAAGAAATCCTTATCAGGGCAACATCTGCTTTGTAGAGGGTGCAAAGGTACCTCACCATTCTGAGGGGTACACTGTAAATAAAACTCAGCTGACCAATGGGTCTGGTTTTGGAGGGGCCCTTTGTCAAAATAAAACAAAGCCTCTACCCAAAAAGCTGTTGCATTTAACACTGTAGCTGTCTGTTCCTCATTCTGAGTTTGATAGCCCTTATCCCAACAACAGGACTTTGGTGCAATGAGGACTTCCAGGCACTAATCCCAGTCTTAAAATAAAAATAATAATAAAATCACACCAGCTATAATAACAACTTTGCTTTATGCTATGTTCATCGTACCAAACAAATCCACTGCTCACTTGCTGACCTGCTCTCTGAGAGCAATATTAAATATCTCAGATGTTGCAGTCCTCCTCAAAATCTGCCTTAATATTTATCTTGTAAATACCCTCCAACACATGCCGCAGACAGAATGCCCTGAGTCAGTTTTAACACTGTGTTAATTACAGCAGAAAAACTGTTCAATTAATTTGTAGCATTTTTCATCTGCCTCAGACAAGTTATTGGGTTTGCAGGTTGGGGTTATTTTGCACTTTATAGTATTTGCCTTACCCTTGCAGAGGTAAAATGGAAAGCTTCTGTAAGCACATAAAGAAAAAGATCCAAATCAAAATGCCATTAAAATTCATTCAGGGTTATTCCTTGCTGCTGTTATTTCAGTTGGTGTCTGATAACTAAGCTGCTCCCTTTTTTTCTTTCAAACACTTGTCTCAGTGAAAGTCTGATGATGTTTTTCCTTCTGGAGAAAGAAACCCCAGAGATGTATTTTCAACCTCCCGGCTCTCAGTGTTTCCCAGATATTTTGAATCAGGCAGGGACTGTTGCCAAGATTCACATTTTCCCCAGATCACCACACACCCTCACAATCTCAGTTTAAAGCCATCACAGATGCAGGGATGGACCCTGGAGTGGTTCTTACTGCCCTGTTCCTGTTGTCCTTCTTGCATTCCATGAGCCAGCATGGGAATCTACACTTGTCCCTCTTGCATTGCCCAAGAAGGATCCATTGTCCAGGTACAAGAAGGTTTGGCTGATTTTAAAGCATATTTAAGAAAAAAAAATATTTTTCTTTCAATAGGTAGAGTTATTGCATACCAGGTTCTGATTTTCATACCTGTACCTGACTTTAGTCTTCCAAGGCAGAGTAAGCCCAGCAGCCTTCATATGATACTGATACATACACCAGGATCTTTCCCCCTTTACAAAAAACTGGATCAAGAGGCAAAAGCCACAGCTTCTCCAGGGTGCTGGGTCATGTTTCAGAAGGTTAGACATGTGTCAGTCACCCCTGGACAGAACTCCTGCACCATGTCTCACTGGTCAACATAAACATCCCCTTCCAAAAATCCCCTAAAAGTGTTGTTTGTGCAGCCCTGCAGCGTTACCTATTTACCCTGCTGACTCTCTTCTTCTCCCTGGAAAAATATTTTCACCCACAGGAAGTATTTTGCCCAAGTTGTTTTCTCTGCCTTATTTCTGCAACCTGCTGAAGCAGTGTCAGTAGTCAGAAGTTTTGTAGAGACAAAGCCAAGCTTGAGGAGAAACTTCTGGGTGACATCCCACATTCACCTTGGCTCCAGGGTGGATACACACTGTGCCTGCACCAAAGGGAACACCTGGTCACCAGCAGCACTGGTTGCAGCCACCTTTGCTGCCCACTGTGCTTCTCATGGAGCAGCTCTTTCCTTGCAGAGGAAAAAGTATAAACTATAAAGTAAAGTAAAGTATAAACTCNCTCATGGAGCAGCTCTTTCCTTGCAGCAGGCAATGCCATAGGCAGGCCAGCAAACGCTGGCAGAATTAACTTGTCCTTTTCCATTTCCCCAAAATGATCCTTTTGCCTCAGGAGACAAAAGCAGAGACAGAGGAAGGAAGGTATCACCCATTTCTCTATAAAGTAAAGTATAAACTCAAATTTCACAGGATCATTGAGATAAACAGAAAATTGTCATGATGCAGAGTGTGAAGGATGCAATCTCCCAGTGCAGGAGGTCCAGCCATACACTACCCCTGAGCTGAACCAAGAGCCAAACGTGGCTTTTCAGTCTTCATTCAGTGCCCCCAGGCTATGTTACATTTTGCCCTGTGGAGCTTGATGCATTTGAGATTCCCAAAGAGTCATTTTATAAATGTTCCCATAAATATCCAGACCTTCAAAGTACTGAGCCTTCCTACCATAAGTGGGAACAGAAGAAAGGACTTGTGTGTAAGGACACCGTGATATTCCATAAGCTCAGCCCATGCTCCTCTAAGAATTTAAACCATCACATCTTTTTCCAGGTTGGCTTCCTGCCCAAGTTTCCTCCCCAAAACATCCAAAGCAAGGTCAGAGGAGCTCTCCCCCTGGCACAAAGGAGTTACCAGGCTGGGAGCAAAGGAGGACAAGGACAGGCCAGTGATGGGGTCAAGTTCAGTCATCTTCAGCTGCCTTGAAATCACACCTGAGAAGGATTTACTGCCAGGATCTGAGTGGCTGCAGTCAGGAAAAGGAAGGGGAGTCCTATTTGTGCATCTAATGACCCAACTTAGCAGGACAGAAACCAAGTGCTTGACCTTTCTCAACATCATGTGAAGCAAATGCTCCATATGACACGGCTCCAGCATTATTTACCAGGCACAGGTGCATGACTGCAATTAGAAATGACCAGCATTTCACACATAACAGCACCTTTCAACCCAACTCAGCCCATCCAAAACCACTCTGAGACTCAATTACCATTTTCTTCCCACCCAGCCTTCCCAGCTCCCTTGCCCGCTCGAGCAGCACCAAATAATTCCCCATGAAGTCTCACAGCTGTTATTTGAAAATTAAATTGGAAGTCACAACACCTCGCTGCACGCTGGTAGATCTTACACTTGGCATCTGGTTTATCCCGACACCATTCCTCACCCCCAGCCCTAAACCAACTTCCGTGGAGAACAATGCTGCTGGTTTGTGTCCACAACAGATTTATTTCCCCCGTTCCAGCAGCTCACAACGCCCGCACCTTCAAGGGGCAGTAGCTGCTTGAAGCAAAGGGTTCCTTCTGGTTTCTGGAAAGAAAAGGCTGCCCTCTATAATCAGGGTATTGTTCTCCCTAAATGGAGCCAGACTCTGTAAACACGCTGCTCTGCACAGCGCTGGGAGGGCGAATGCCAGCGTGTGTATACATACATGCAGGGAATGTGTCTTGTTCTAAACAGCAGTGAATTATGTTAATTCATTTCCTCTGCCTAAACAGTGCTAATAAGCTTCGGGAAAGGAGGAGGAAAAAGTAAACAAGAGTCCATTACAAAAAGGTGAGGGGGAGAGGTAACCAAATAACTCCACCAAATGTCTCCTCTGGGGAAGGACATTCACGTTACAGCTCAGACCGGCTCCGCACAGCCCTCCCTCCGTCCTGCTGGAGGTGAAAATGTAACAGCAACAATTTCTTTCTTTTCTTTCCAAAGGTTTCAGCCTGTTTTCACGAGTTCAATCTTGTGAAATGGGAAATGAGCCCCCACCAGTGCCCTGATCCACAGTGACTGCATCCCTGGGGGCTTTGCACTGCATGTGATGTGAGTGCTCCGGTGACCAAGCCAACATGAATAGTCAGAGCCTATTTGTGATTTTCTAACAGGAAAATAATTTCACTAAGCAAACTGCCATGCTTTGACTCAAAACCCTGATTAGCACAGTTTGAAAACAGGGCAGCATACTGTTCTGGGAATTAACTTGCTTGACCCCTAGTCTATAATGGCACTCAAATAATCTGTGAGTCAGACCAAATTGAAAAACTCTTGGAAGACCACACTGAAAGAATTTACTGGATTTATTGGATTTTCTAGGATAAAAGAAAAATAAGCTCGGAACTCCACTTAGTCTGTGGCCTTCAGAAAGACAAGCTTTTTCTCCTGACGGTATCTAGAAGAGGAAGACTGCCTATGCTGAGTAGCACTTTTTGGGTCTCTTTTTTATGTACTGGAAACTCTCAATAAATAGTCATAGTTATTATAAATATGCAGGTCTGTTGCTATGATTGCTTTTGAGCAGCACCTTGCAGTAGCTTTCTTCTTTGGTATTGATGGTAAAGTAAGGGACAGATTCCTAATCCTGTGAATCTACAATCTTCCTCCAAACAGGAATATTCAAGGGAAGGAGAGACCTGAATTTAACTTCAATTTAAATATCCAGAGGCTACTTTACTAATTGCATACAAGGACTACTAGGCTGATGTTTCCATTGAACTTCCAAGGACAAAAACAAACCTGTGTAAATCACCATCACAAAATACTGCTTGAAATCCTCCATATCCTCTGACCTACTCCTGTTTGAGCAGGCAGGAAATCAGGAAAAGCATTCTGCCTTAGGAATACAAGCAGGACTTTGCTTTGGTCTAGATAAAACACTGACCCATCCCCACGTTATGGTTTCTGCAGCTCCTGAGCAAAATGCTCCCACCAGCCTCTACTACTTCTTTGTATCCCAGAAACAATAGCTGTGTGCTCAGAGCAAACACCTTCAGAGAACAAATCCAGCAATTAGCAATCAACTGTCCAAAGCCAGTTCCCTGCATATGCAAATATCTCCCTAACAGGTTTATGATTCCTTGTCAATCAAACAAGGCAAAGTAAACACCTGCTTACTGTCCTGGTCATGACTAAGTTGAAAGTTTCACTCTCATTAGCCCTTAATGAAATTAGCCTTGGCAATATTGCATTTCTGATTGGCTGGGAATAGCAAGGAGGAGGAAAGATACTCATCAGCTCTGATCTGTTATTCTAGTTTTATATTAACTATTGCAGATCGTGATGAACCCTCCCATGGCGTGGTGCCACCCCGCACAGAACTGAAACTCAGCCTGGGCTTATGAGGCTCCAGTTTCTGCTCTTTGGTAAGATTATATATTTAAATCCTACTCACACCTACTCAGCCACAACTCACTGAACCTAAAGGGACTATCACCTTTGTAATCCAACCCTGAACATTAAAATATGAAATGGCTTATCAGAGCATGGAGCCTGATCTCCATGGAGCCTGACCTCCTCTCTGGAGGAGCTGTCAACTCCTCCCCAGTTTTTCCATTTCAAACTGCCCAAAAATACATTAAACACTTCCCAGTATTACTTGTCTGGACAAAGAGATGCTGTTACTGGCACTAAAACGTTGTGTTAGTCTGCAGAAGAACAGGGAAGATTTAGATTCACCCAGAAGGTGAGCAAGGTGCCTCACAGCACCCCCTCTCTGAAGGGTATCCACACCCTGCAGGAGTTAGAGCCAGCAGTTTAATACTGACTGGTCAATGACAAACAAGTATCCTTCCTTCCTTCCTTCCACAGAGAGTCTGGAGTATCCCTGGGGAGATATTCCACAGTGTTCAGAGGTTCATCCTGTTACTCATTAACCCTTCCATCCTTGACATGCAGTTCATACACCTGTAGCTCATCTGGCACTTGCCATTGCTTAACCAGCAGTTACAGATCTGTTACAGACCTGTGTTAACAGATCTGAGAACAACCACCGAGAAAAATAACTTCCTCTGTTACTCCAACTCACACAAAGTCATTAGAGAGGAAGGAGGAGGGAAAGAAACCTGTTCACAGTGCTCCAGCATCTGCAGCTGCCTAACTCCAGTACTTTGACTGGTGCAGCTTTGAGAGACTGGTGAGTCTGAACAGCTTTCCCTCTTCCCTTCTTTGTGGTTGATTTGGCCTCACCCCATTCACTTCTGTCTAGAACAAAGGAGATTAAAATCCATACAAAGCAATAGTAAAACACAGCACAATGAAAGCACCCCTTTTACATTACAAGGCTTTTACTCAGAGTCACATATTGATCAAACGCCAACCAAGTCTCACACCTGTATGTGGGGGCACCTGGGAGGACACAAGAGATGAGAGAACAGCACAGATTTGGAAAAGCTGCATCCCAACATCCCCTTCAAAGTCACACACTATCTGCTTGAGTTCCTCTCCCAGGCACCAGCAGGCCTCAAGAGCAGGGCTACACTAACTAATCTGGACTAAGTTTTATCTTGGAGGTTGGCTAACACATTTCTCATCACGTTCCTCTCCAGCTTTTTCCCTCTCCCGGTATCCTGGGCAGAACTAACAAGCCCAAAGTTACCACAGAGATGTTGTGCCAGTCCACATTAGTGGCTAACTCTAAAGGTCATCAGTTCAGGGGGTATGAACTACTTGAGTTCATATTCAATGATTCATATTCTCCTTGCAAACCCAGCAAGGAGAATATGAATTTTTAAAAATGCCTATTGCGCAAATTAAGTCCACATTTCCCTGTTTGTCTGCTGTTCCTGTGTTTTTATCTGACAGGCACAAATATTGACAGCTCCTAAAATACACACCCAAGTCAATGCCACCCAAGTGGCATCTAGGACATGACACCTCTTGCATTACTCACTTGACAGGATACCCAAGATTGTGTGAATCTCTCATGAAATAAATTTACTACATATGAGAAGAAATTATTTTGTTTCCCATCAAGCTGGAAACCACTTGTAGAGAGACTGAGCATAGAGGTGCAGCCATCCTGAGAAACATTAACCTGCTCCAAGGAGCCTCTGTTCCCAATTTACATTTTTCTTCTTTCCTTAGTGAAGCTCAAAATAAGTTTGTACACTTAATGGAAGAAGTAGCCTGGAGTTATCGGCTGAATTTCTTCATGAAAATTGGAGTGGTTGGGATAAAATAACAATGTCAGGTTCCTCACAGCACTGCAGGATGCTGTGTTACTGATACAAAGGGGACACTGAGTAATCAGAGCAACCAACCAAACTCCACATAGCCCAGCTTTATTTGACTGGGAAGCAGGGGGTGGGGGAATGGATTCAGCAACAAACAGCATACACTCACTTATTAAATAACACTCAGGCAAGTCTAGAGCCCATCCAGACCCAGAACACTGCCCGCAGGATGGCTCTCTGTCCTTGGGGATAAACCTCTAAACCTCTCTGTGCCAACCCAAAGTTTAAGCAGGGAGTTTCCAAATCGTTTTCAGACCTGACAGTGCACACTCCACCCACCAGCAAGAGCTGACAGTCAGTAGCAGCAAAATGTGGTTTCTAGAATAAAAACTGTGAGTCCAAGCCATGCAGTCAAACAGGCAAGTGGCACTCTTAGCCCACATCCCCTCTGCTGTCACACATGGGTGGGTATCACAGATAATCTGAGTAACTCATCCTTCAGGGATGGATCCAAAGCCTATGGGAGTGAGTAGGAGTCACAGCACCAACACTCACAGGCTCTGAATCAGGTCCTAACCTGTCACAACTGGCATGGGCTGCATCTGCCTATCTCGTACGACATCGGGACAGCACAATCAGATTAATCAAGCTTGCTTTTGGAAATATGTTTATTTTACCATAGTACCACAGTTGCTATGACAGAGCAGCAGACTGAACAGACTTGCATCAGACAGAGGTGTTTGCAACTTCTGCATTCACACTGGCTCCACTCTCAAAAAGTCCCTTATATGACCAAAAATGTTTCACCTCGCTGCAAAAGATTAGAACAGGTGAACAGAGCTAAATAGGTATGGGGGCATTATTACCAGGGAAAGCTCAAAGTAAAGGTTGATTACAGAGAAAAAGACAAGGAAGAGAAATCCAAAATAAATGTTCCAAACAATATCAAATGCATTTTAGCTTGAGCAGCCCACCAGAAAATACAGGAAGAGGTCAGATGAAAGACAAATTACTTGAAACAAGACAAAATGAGGAGGGTAATGAAAGAAATGTGAGAAAAGAGCATTTCCACCAATTCCTGTAATGCTGGGATACATTTGCACAGATCCTTTTGGCAGCAAGGTCTTACAAGTCACTGCAGACACAAGCAGGAGCTTCACATCTTAGGAAAATCAGCTGCACCGGTTCAAATCTCACTGAATAAATAAAGCTATGACTAAATGTTGTTGGGGTTTTTTGATTCAACCTAGGCACAAGAGGATCTCTGCATTATTACTTTCTTCCTTCAGTGGAAATTTTTATCTTTTCCAGTAATTAATCCAAAAATGCACAGGCAGGCTCTACTGCACTCACACTATTCCATGACGAGTGTTGTGCACCCAGATACATCAGTGTTATGGTGAGACAGACACTCAAAAAGGAATCAGCAGAGAGGATATTGGAAAAGATCAGCTCTATCAGCCAGTTCATGTCAAATGAAAAACTTCAACTTTAGTTAATAAATTGGCACCAATGGCCCCAAATCTTGAAAACAAAGTTCCTACTTGCTAGCAAGTGTCGCTTCTTTTTCAATTTCGAATGATTTTTTTTTCCTGAAAAAAACACTTTCCTGTAATATCTCAAGCACCACCTCATATGAAAGTTGCTTCTGTGGCTAAGACTCAGGCTTTGGAGTCCAGCCTTTGCTGTGTGCAACTTCATCCCAGAAAAGAGACATTTGGATTTGCTGCTTGCGTCTTTTAATGAAGGTCAAAGAAACATATGGACTTGGAAAACAGAGTTATAAAAACTTGAGGGAAAATCTAGATGGATTTGAGCAATTTGCTGAGTTTTGTAATATTCCTAATTAAAAACAAATAAAATCAACCCTAATTTTCCAGTATGACGCACACTAAATTTTATGTTTAAACTCAGCCACAATTTAAAGCGGCCGACAGCCTCAGAAGAAGGGAGGAACCAGCGTTTAAAAAAATCACCAGGATTTTCTTAGATCGTCATGTTGACTCTAGGTACAAGTCATACTGACAGATTATTCATGAGCAAGTTCTCCAAGAGCAAGATCCAAAAAATGCCCCAAACTTCTCCAGAAGATGTGCTGTGACTTCCATAAAATCTGAATCAGGCTGTTAGATCTGAACATGCTTCTCTTTCACAAGCGAGAAATTACCTAATCGTTCTATCTGGTAACAACCACTCAACAAGAATAAAGGCATAAAACAGGAGCCAATAACCATCTCTCTCACATTACCATTATTTATCTTTTCTGTGCTTACTGAAGGACTCTTATAAACTCTTAAGTTCACTCTTATAAACCCCAAAGTTACAGAATGAGTATTCTGTTCATCAGAATGAAGAACTCAACTTCCAAGAAACAAAAAAACACCTCTAACATCCTATTCCCTTTTCTTCAATATTAAGAGAAACCAAAATGGCACATAACATTATTTCTGCATGAAACCATTGAATTTTGACACAGCCCAATCAGCAAATTCCCTATAAAGCAGACACCAAGCAGGTTTGCAAGCCAAGGGCGCACAGAAGTGCCAGAACAGAAAGCAATTAAGGTCCCGTTCTTCCCCTCCCTACGCAATGCACTGAAAATGAAATCAACATCCAAACTAATTAGTTTCCAGCAGAATATCAGTTTACTTGCTAACAGGAGGGTGGTTACTGCTCTTACCAAAACTTCTAAACATACCATGCAAAATCTTGCTTAAGCTATGGGGCCAAGCCAGGCACATGCCAACGTTACCATATACGGTCACCAACGCGAATATGATGGCAACTTGACAGATTTGGAACAAATATTGCGTTGTCGGTCACTGAGATAACACAGGCAGGAAAATATCAGATTGTATTACCTGTGTCCAGCTGGAGGTGTGGCATGGCAGGAGCTACACTGCTGCAGGACATAGTCATTAAAGGTTACTGACCCAAGATGGCATTAATCCCCGCAGAGGAGGGCCAGGGCAGGACACTGAAGACTTTTCTGCCCAGTATGGGGCTGCTTGGAGAGAGCAGGAATGGAATAACACGAGGGATGAGCTGCCCGACCTGTGCTGTTATCCCAGGCTCAGAGCAGACATTATCCATCGAGGCTGGGAACCAGGCTGGAGCTGCCACCCCACGTCTTGGCTGTCAGCTGGAAGGCACAGGACCTCTTAGAAAACCACAGCACGCAGGTTTTGTTCTCCAAGAGTGGGTTTTGAGCACACAGGCATTCTAGTCTTCAGCCACAAGAGAAAGAAGGGGCTTGGATATCTACCAAAATAGCTCCCAAGGAAGACTTTTGGTACAGGCTCCCTTCAGGAGATCCTTAGCCTGGAATAATATTGATCACTGAGAGTTATTCCAGACTTAGTTTTTTGGAAGGGTTATTCCAGTGCATTTGCAGGTGTACACAAGCCCTTAATCAAAGTCTTTCAACCTCAAAAGCATTGGTTCAAATACAGCCAGAGCTACCTCACCTCTAATCCCTTCAAACACAGACAGTTCTACCACCTGTACCTCTAAAATCAGACCTGTTCTCTGTCTTGCCTGGATACTTCAGAGGTATTGCCTCTTTCTTAAGAGTTTATCTTGGTTTGGTAAGATATTCCCTTTTTTACAGTGTCTTCTACATCAGTGATGAGATACATTGGTGGGACAGAGCCAGCAGGCACAGATCCGACGCTGGAAAAACGCCCCTTTTTACTGGAAGGTGGAAAAAAAAAACCTGCTGGCTAAACCCAATCAGTCATTCCCGCAGGGCCCTTTGCCTTAAAAGGTGTCACCTAAATAAAGATGTAAAAATAATACAACGAAACATTTAATGCAAGATTGCAGCTGAGCATTCAACTGTCAGGAAATATCAAAGCTGGAGCGCGTGGGCAACTTAACTCTGCCCCCTTGTGCAGATGCACCACGGCACAGCCCTTCCCCAAGCACGGGCACAGCATTCAGTTGGCTTCAAATTAACACCCTAATTACAGCATAATCTACTTTTGCCTAAAATGAGCAGAAAAGAAGGACTATCACTTTCCCAGAGAGCCTCCTCAGCCACCTTCCTCACTTGATTGCCAGCCAGCAAGCACCTATTTAACCTCTGATGCCTCAGATCAGGAGGTGCTGGCACACTTCAGGCCACACATGTCTAACCTGCAGTCAGGACACAGATATTAAAAGCTGTTTGACCAAAACCATGAGCCCTTCTTCCTCCAGAGAAGAGCCTCACGACCTCAGGCTGAGATTTGGCTGAAGGACTGCCTATAAAACCTGAGCGACTGCAGCAGGTAACGTTTACACATCTCCAGTGGCCAAAGCCCTCGTATGAGGCATTCAGAAAAACTCTGCAGGCACATGAAAAGCCTGGCACATTTTTCCAAGAACCTGAAATTATCCCAATGTAAACACCTAACAATTGGAGATATCTGTCAGCACAAAGTTTCAAAGTTCTGGGAAGTGTCTCATCTCTGCTCACAAGTTTGATCTTCCATCTACCTCCTTCACTACCAAAAATGCTCTCTTTCTTAAGGAGGTCTAAAGCAGGACTTACATGTCAAAATTTTGTCTCTTTTCACAGCAATGACTCCTTTTTCTTCTCTGCTTCCCCTCTCTTAAATCAGCACACAGATAAATGACATTTTTCATGGGTTTGGCCCTGGCTTTTAACCTCTATTTCTTGATAATTTTAAATAACCACAACCATCTCTCCATACACTTATAGGATACGTTTTTCCAGTTCTGAAAAGTGTTCAAATAATCCAATTACCAATATGATCCTATCAAAGTCATATTTAAAAGACCCTTCCACAAGAAAAATAATGATGTCCTGAAATTACTGCTGTTAATTTTCTGTCACTTCTTCACATGACAACAGCCCACAGTGCTTCCCTTTCAAGGGGCAATAAGTGTAAGAGCAAGACAATTGCAAACCAAATTTAAACAGGGTCAGCCAGTAAAGCAGCCGATACTCAGCTCACATCAGAGACAAGAATCTTTTTGTCTTCTCCTGCCCACTTCAGATCTTTTCCGGAACTCCACCAACTTCTCAGGTCCATTGCAATAATATACATCCATGAAGTCATCTTAATTCACACACTGCTGCCCATCGCCCACAACTTAAACTGAGTCTCCATTGTAAGCCTTGCCTGGAATTCAGACTTGAAGGAATTACAGCCTATATACTGTTTTCTTTTTCATTCAGCTTCCAGCCAAATCATTTTACAGTACTTTTGCCTCCATAAAATATTTGCTTGAGAGCCAATGCCAAGAAAAAAAAAGCAGTGCACTAAACCAAACTTGAGTTTTCAGAGTAATGTTCCCCCTCTCCTTTCCCACCCTCACCCCCAAGATTTATTTTTGGCAAGTTACAGCCCAAGTGAAGGGCAAGTTTAAACCCTTTAATTCACAAGTCCTTCACACTGGACGACTTCAAGGTCTTATAACAATTTACGAAACTCTGAGACTGTTGGGAATTGCAGCTGGAACAATCTGCATCCTAAAGTTGTACCCCTATTCTAATGGAACAATGCAGCCCCTACTTTGGGACCAGAGGCGAGGGAGCTGAAGTCCTGGATTCCCATTCAGGCTTTCTAAGGACAGCACCCACCAAGGCACAACACAGGCAAAAGTGCAGGAAGCGCCACTGCTCCTTGCACTCTGATCCCAGAGCTTTGCTAAAAGCACCTTGCCATAAAGAAACTTCTTTTTCCCTACCCCCATCATTCCCAGGTCAATGTATTTCAATTTGCCTCTGGAAGGGTAACCTGTTTATTGAAATCTGATCAACTGCTGGAGCCTCAGCACTAAAATACGCTCTCGCTGTTGGGAACTGTCATTTGTCTGTCGCTGGGGAAGTTAATGGATGTGTTTGTTTAGTTTGTAAGTGGGAATACACAGGGCAGAGGCTGGAGGGATTACAGGAGAGGAGAGGTATTTCTGATCCACACAGGAATGCAGTTGCTTTTCTTTAAAATTGTCTGTGTATTTTTACACAGGCACAAGAAAAGCCCCTGGAAGTTCACCTGTGCCTAACAGACCTCAGCAAAGCCGCAGTGACCGCGCTCCATCCCACACAACGGCCCCGAACCACGCAGGTAAGGAGGCACCACACGTGGGCAGGACCCTGCACCTCTGTGCAGATAAAAAATGTGCAGGGGACGAGTCCCTGCTGACAGCAACTCCCCTGGGGAGTCCCTCTGGGGGCACCGCGGGTGTTTGCAGAGCACGAGCCCACGGAGCAGAGCAGAGGGAAGGGACAGTCCCAGGGTGATCGCACCAAGCGCGGTCCCCTTACCTCTCGCCGAGTCCGAAAATGCAATTATCCCTGCAAAAAGGAGCGCCAGCTGCAATTCCATTTTGAAAACCAGATCCCGCCGTATCGCACAGGCTACTGTCCTCTCAGACCTGGAGGCAGGAAAAAGGAGAGCAAAATAGTTACTGGGGGGGAAAAGCCCTGAACAACCCTCAGCTTTGCAGAGTTTTAAATCCTATTGAGAAGGCTGACAAGAAGAAACAGCAAATGAAAGAGCAACGTACTTGTAATTCATTCCTTGGTGCTCAGTGAGTAAGACTTTGCCCTCCTCTCTGCTTTAGCCTGATATAAATCAAGAACGCACTGAGGCCAGTAAGCTCCTCTAAGTTTACAGTTAATGCATAATTCTTTGGTATCCTGTACAGAACCAGTCTGGAAGGCAAACAAAACACTAGCAAGTGGCCATAAAACAAGATTTCAGGTTAACAATTTGCGGAGGAACTTGGTGGAAGGGGGAGGAGGAATGTTACCTCTCCCATCAGCAGCCCAGAAAACTTTGTGTTGCTGCTCCAGTGCCCCTCAGCCAGGCTCCGCTCTGGGTACGCGCCTTCCTCCACTCCGAGACTTCTCTGCACAGCACTGATTCCTCCTTTCCTCTTCTTGCACCCCCACCCCCGGCACGCTGTCCCCACCAACAGCCCCACTTGTTTCCGTGGGCTCCAGAGGTGAGTCCCAAAGCGCAACAGCACTTAATTACCCAGATTCTTGAAGATGCCTTCGCTGTGATACGCACACCCGGGGAAGATCAGGTTTACATTAATTACACCCTATTCTCCTAAAACTCTCACTCTCTAAACACCGTCTGGATTCCTCACCCTTGTAAACTCCCCGGTTTAAACACCCCGTGCCCCCAGGACACACAACAACCCGCGTACAGCATCCAGCAAAGCAAACACGGCCGCTCCGCCGTTCGCTCCGCCGTTCGCGGCGGGCAGCGGCAGCGGGGGGCGGCGGGGCTCCCCCGGGGCACAGCGCGGCTCGGCGGTAACGGGATATTCACCGCCGGGAACCGGGGTCGCGGAAGGGAGGGACGCGCGGGGGGACACCCGGCGCGATGCCA